>JAWPHD010006438.1:0-145034 GCA_037043455.1 Cyrtodaria siliqua
TATAAAATGTAACAGTATAGTTAAATGCATCAATCCTGGTGTAGATTGCTCTTTATATGTTGACGACTTTGTTATATGTCATCGTGCAAAGAACATGAACACTATTGAGAGACAACTTCAACAATGTCTGAATACACTTCAGACCTGGTCGGATGAAAATGGTTTTAAATTTTCAAAATCTAAAACTAATTGTATTCACTTTTGTCCACTACGTAAACCTTTTGGTCTTCGTATTAAACCAAAATTAAGAGACCCTGAAATCGACCTAAATTTGATTGCCAAGTACAAAGTACCACAAATTCCACCGTGGACTTTGGAAACACTAACAATTATTTTTTATCTTTGTAATAGTAACAAATCCAGTACATACCCTACTGTCTTTCAAAGCAAATTTAATGAAAGTAAATCGAAATGCAGCAACTTTCAACATATACGAGAGGTGTTCAACTTATAAATGAACACTTTTGTTTAAGATGGATTTTTTCAGCGGAAGTGATTGTCATAAAAAATACGTGATTTAATGATGTGAAACTGTCATTTAGAAAGTATGCATTTAAAAATATTATCCAATTTCACGCGGTTCTTTTTAAATTACATTTTGAATAAGGTGTACTCCATTTTCTAATTTTAAACCTATATGTTGCTGCTGCCGTGGAGTTTAACCTTAAACCAAATAACTGCACTAAATGCATATCATAATTGTTTCAACCTGTGTTTATAATTTAAATATGATCGTATGTTTTATTTTAAGACAAAAATATAGATGCTGAATTAAAAGCTCGACTTTTTATCGCAATATTAAAACATTGACAGATAATAAGAAAATTTTCTCCTATGTTACTGATAATTTTATAAATTAACCAAAATAACTATTTTAATCATATTTTGTGATATAAAAACATGAACAGTTATTGTTGGTGTATATCATATATGTATAACATATACCTTATAAAGACATTTTTGGAAAAAAAAATATATTATTTTTATCATTATTTGCAAATGTGTGTGTTTTGCCCCTAAATTTTAAGTTATATATTTTTCTATCTTTTCTTTTGGGAAACTTATGAAACTTGTGTTTTATAGCGGAGGAAGTCACAAAAATGCCTGCAGTTAATGTTTTGAACTAGAAGCTTTCGTAAATTTAGTCATTTTCATAGTTGAATTTCATGTTAATTTTCGCTAAAATCTTGAAAATCGACAAATTAAAAAAAAATGCATATTACACTTTTCTACGTTCAGGCATGGACATATCGGATTACTATAACCTTTAACTATATTTTAAAAGCATTTGTGTTAAAATTTGTATTGCAGTTGTTTTTATAATTGACGATTTTTGCTTCAAAATGTCATTCTCTATCCATTTTCAAAACTGCGGATGCAGCAACATTAGGAAGCACATAATAGTACATGTCATAATGTTTCATATCGAAGGAATCATTAGACTTGACATTACAATCAACATATTCGGCGAGAATTTCAAGATAGTTGATTCAGTTACACAATAAAAGTGTTCAAATATAAGTTGAACACCTCTCGTATACACGGATGGTTCTAAAGATGGAGATAAGGTTCACAAACACAGCATAAAGAGCCGCCCGCCTGACAAGGCCACTATCTTTTCAGCTGACATAAGGCAATTGAACTTGCCTTAAATTATATTCAGGAATCTGATGATGACCATTTTGTAATCTTTTCTGATTCCCTTTCATCTCTTCAATCACTGGGTAATATGAAACATGATAACCCAGTTGTGCTTCAGCTTTTAGAAAAGTACAATTCTCTTATAGTTGATAATGTTATTATTTTCTGCTGGCTTCCAAGCCATGTAGGAATACGTGGTAACGATAGAGCTGATAGTGCTGCTAAAGCAGCATTAGGTTTACATATATATAATGCTGAATTACCTTATACTGATTTTAAAAGTTGTATTAACACATTTGTTCGTAACTCTTGGCAAGCCGCTTGGGTTTGTCAGTTAACAAAAAACTCCATTCAACAAACCGTTACTTGGAGAATGGCGTTCTTCTAGTAGACCCATTCGTCGAGAAGAAGTTGTCCTGGCCAGGTGCAGGATAGGACATACACGTTATACACATTCATATTTATTACAAGGTGAGCAATTACAAGAATGTATACCCTGCTTTGCACCGTTAACGGTCAAGCACATCTTGGAATGTGTAGACTTCGATCCTATGCGTCAAAGATATTACAATGTTAATACTATGAAAGAGTTATTTGATACTATAGATTTAAGTCTTGTTTTAGATTTCCTAAAAGAAATCAGACTATATAAATCAATATAATGTGTTCTTATATATATTTACTTGTTTATATACCCGTTGTCGGGCATTTGTTGATTTACATATATAATTTATATTACTACCATATCATTTCTTATTTTTTAATAGTTTTATCTTTATATATTTACATTAATTTTTAATTACTACTTACTTTTTTTCATCTTTCGTCTGTTTTTATGCACAAAATGACCTATTTATGTGTCGACGTGCCGTAAAACACCATTATTTTATTCATTCTGTCGGGGATTTCTGTATTTACACAATCCCGTTTTATTGGGATGACACAAGGGTAAAGGTGAGTTTTTTTTCCACTGACCGTTCCCATTGCGTGGTCCGAGTATTTACTTTCATACCCCATGTTTGCTTCAAAAGTTTGCATATAGTAATATTAAAACATTTAATAGGTACTATTAAACAGGTTGTCGGATTTGTATAGTAAAAATTGTTTTTAAGCGTGTTTTGTTGTCGAAATATCCGTTATAAAATACGGCTAATATAAGCTTTCCAATCGCTTAATGGAATATACCACGTAATGCAATGCGGTGACCGTAATGGCAACCCTTTTTTGTTTGTGGTGTCACATGTATTTGCTGGTAATTTGTATGTTCATTAATTATGTCGTGGTTGTTTGAAATATTAATGTCGTAGTTAGTTTATATGATAAAATATCGGTAGAGAATTTATTTTAATCGAGGTCAGGTAGGTCACATGCAGGTTAACGTGGGTGGGGGAGCGGGGTGGGGTGGGGTAGTGGGGTACATTAGGCTTTCGATAAATCTAGACCTCCGAATTAAAATTAACAAATTATGATATGATATTATCTATTCTATAATGTCAAAACATAATGATTGAGACTAAATGACTCTTTATTTACAAGGACATTCGGTCTGTACAGTAATATGTGCTAGTATAGGTAACGCACGAGGGTTAGTACAGTAATATGTGCTAGTATAGGTAACGCACCAGGGTTAGTACAGTAATATGTGTTAGTATAGGTAACGCACCAGGGTTAGTACAGTAATATGTGCTAGTATAGGTAACGCACCATGGTCAGTACAGTAATATGTGCTAGTATAGGTAACGCACCAGGGTCAGTACAGTAATATGTTCTAGTATAGGTAACGCACCATGGTCAGTACAGTAATATGTGCTAGTATAGGTAACGCACCAGGGTCAGTACAGTAATATGTGCTAGTATAGGTAACGCACCAGGGTCAGTACAGTACTATGTGCTAGTATAGGTAACGCACCAGGGTTAGTACAGTAATATGTGCTAGTATAGGTAACGCACCAGGGTTAGTACAGTAATATGTGCTAGTATAGGTAACGCACCAGGGTGAGTACAGTAATATGTGTTAGTATAGGTAACGCACCAGGGTTAGTACAGTAATATTTGCTAGTATAGGTAACGCACCAGGGTTAGTACAGTAATATGTGCTAGTATAGGTAACGCACCAGGGTTAGTACAGTAATATGTGCTAGTATAGGTAACGCACCAGGGTCAGTACAGTAATATGTGCTAGTATAGGTAACGCACCAGGGTCAGTACAGTAATATGTGCTAGTATAGGTAACGCACCAGGGTCAGTACAGTAATATGTGCTAGTATAGGTAACGCACCAGGGTTAGTACAGTAATATGTGCTAGTATAGGAAACGCACCATGGTTAGTACAGTAATATGTGCTAGTATAGGTAACGCACCATGGTCAGTACAGTAATATGTGCTAGTATAGGTAACGCACCAGGGTTAGTACAGTAATATGTGCTAGTATAAGTAACGCACCAGGGTCAGTACAGTAATATGTGCTAGTATAGGTAACGCACCTGGGTCAGTACAGTAATATGTGCTAGTACAGGTAACGCACCAGGGTTAGTACAGTAATATGTGCTAGTATAGGTAACGCACCAGGGTTAGTACAGTAATATGTGCTAGTAAAGGTAACGCACCAGGGTTAGTAACTGTTTTTTTCTTTTTCTCTTTAGAGAAAGTAGATATAAAAGTAGTATTAAATGACGTCAGTCAACCACAAACACGCACACTAACAAAGAACAACTGCATATAAAGATGAATAAAGGCAAGATAAGACATCGCAAACACACAAGGGTTGACAATAGGGCTACCGCCTTGGATCGGTCAGATGTACCCATTTAAGATATCATAAACAGCATATACATTTGGAGTTTATCATGTGATTAGAATGTCATCGCTGGCTTACAATGGAAGTGGGCAAGAGGCCAATAGAGAACGTAACTTAATAATAAAAGTTTGCCTATATAAATTAAACGGAAGAAAAATGATATAAAAAAATGCGCATGTGTTATGCAATTAGAGTTTTAGGACGAATGTCGGACCTTGATAGCTGGAAGTCCATATGAACATATTTTTATTCCAGAAGATTGAACAATTTTAAAACAGCGTTTCATTTCTCCTTACTTATTGTGGACTTTCTATATGCTGGCTTTATGCAGATTAACAAATTAAATACTATAATAAATATTGAAAAGGGATCTCTTGGAACTAACAAACACAAAAAAGTGATAAAAGTAGCAGACTCGGTTTTATTGAATCTGTTCATGAGAGGTAATGTTAGGTGCAACACCTCTCACGCCTCCTAGCACCGGCTTAAGCGATATTCTACTTTAAAGCCACCAATATTGGGCTTGATGATGCCAAAGGACCATTTTGTAATTACACTACTGATTTGTAGTCGGGCGACTTTTTACGGCCGCCACACAGCACTAAGCAAACGATATTGTGAATGTCAATAATCTCTTGGAAGCAACACATGGAAAAAGAACAAAAGATAAAAGTAGCAGACTCGGTTTTATTGAAACGCTTTTAATAACTGTTAAGCTAAAAAATGATGTATACATTTATAGAATCTATCACACTTACTGAAGCAACTCTGATGTCCACCGACAAAACATGTTTCCTGCATCCAAATTGTTAAACTAATATGGAAAATAACACAATAATGTACAGGGTAAAAAATGGTTTACTTACAGTAATACAGAGAGTAGTTAAATAATCCAGTGTTGCTTTCAGTGTGTGTGTCTGTTGTTGTTGTTGTTGTTGTTGTTGTAGTATTTCCAAGTTCCTATGGCATTACCACAATATTAATCGGTAAACACAGTGTTTACTTAATTAAACTAATATACGCTATATCCTTCTTCTAAACACTTACGTTGATACGTGTGGCTGACTCATACGTGCTTACGCGATCGCCTCAATCATTTACATTTGACATTAACATGATTTGATATTTAAAGGTGAACGTGCTCGACCAAAATTCCAAATAAACAAAATTCTCTCATCATTAAACTATATATTATATCGTTATCGTGGTTGTTATACATAATAGTGCTAAATTACCTTATTGTATGAGCTGCACTTTTTAGCGGTTCTCAGGGGTCATACAACTAATACATGTATGCTAACAACCCACATCCTATTGTTTTCCGGTCGTTATGTTATTTATGTCGTTGATTTTCTTATCGGAAAAGAAATATAAGATTACAAAGGAATCGAATATTATAAGGGATGATGCAAAAATACTGAGGATGGAAAGATTTCAGAGGACGGAACGATTATTTTTTTTATTTTTTTATTTTTTATTTTTTTTATTTTTTAGTTTATTTATTTGTTTTATTTATCTTATTTATTTATTTATTTTATTTTCATTTTTTTATTTTCCTTCCTTCCTTTCTCCCTCCCTCCCTCACTCCCTCCTTCCTTCCTTCCTTCCTTCCTTCCTTCCTTCCTTCCTTCCTTTATTCATTCATTCATTCATTCATTCATTTATATATATTATATATGTGTGTGTGTGTGTGTATAATGTTTTTATTTTGTGCTCTCTTACTCTGTGGGCTTGTAGGTTTGTTATTTGTGTGTTTGTTAGTTTTATATGTTTATTATTTTACAGCAACTGAATAAATTAAACCATAACGTTGTTATATAAATGTATCGCATGTTTATATATGTAAGAAAAAAATGTAAGGTTTACACCTGTGAGAGAAATAATGAATATTCATTTAACAGGTGATATTCGTGAACTTTTATTACTACACAAGACACTTTTTATCAACTTCCACCGTTTCTTTCGACACACTTGACAAGTTATTTAGCCACAGGCAACGACAGTACACAGAGTATCATTAAATACGGCGGACGTTCAAAATGTCCAGCATTTATTGAATATAAAAATATAGCTATATTAATAACTATTGGTCCGCAATCTTTAAACAACTATCTCAAAATGGATGGGATATGGTCATGTGTACTTCGAAATGTTGATGATATGATAAAATGGCTTATTTTATTTAGAAATGATGTCTTGTCTGCTCTCGCTGGATAAATGGACTATTCTATGGACCAATTTATTTCACATAAAAAAAAAGCAACTTTGAGTAAAATTGTACCAAACCTTTCGAATACAAAAGGAACAATTTCTGCCATATAAGTATTCGTTCTGATATTATGTTCACATCAACATAGTGTTGAAAAACCGTCATCTACTATGTGGTTGACATTGCTATGTGGTTGACATTGCTCATGACTAAAGATGAATGACCACCCTTTTTGTAGTATTATCAATTAACAAATTTAACTCATTAACAAATTTAACTCATAAGGGACACACGGCAATCTTGATATTTTAAAAACTCATGGCGTCCCGTTAGTTTTTCTCGTAACTTGCATTCGTTCAGTCATTCATATCAATTGTTACAATAGTTCAAAGCAAACTGTTTTCACATATTATTGACTTTTGATAATATTGCACCAATAATATATTTAAAATATGTGTAGAATAATGAAGGAAATAGACCAAAATCCTTAAGATCTGGTAACATATAGTTATATACAGCATATGCTATGCCCATACATTTTAAAGTTGGAAAAACTTAAAGTACCATATGGACAATTAGTGTTGTTTTTTTTTTTTCCTTCCTTCCTTCCGTTTAATCCGGTCTAAGTCGGACTAACAACGGTGAATTAATATTAAAATAAGGCATTAGAAAATAAGGAAATAAATTCTTAAAGGTCTCACCGAGTGCTGCGGTTGAAGAAAAAAATCACCTTTAGGACTCACAACACTAGTATCTGCCCTTGAGTACTAATGCCCTACATATGAAGGAGGTGGATGCAAAATAAAAGTTCCTCTTTTCTACTTTTTACAGGACTTTCCATTGCATAGATTGATTTATCCTTATACGGTGCTAAATCTACTGCATTTTAGGAAGAGATTACAGAAAAGTTCATGTCGATATAAGATGTCTAGCTAATTCTGCCTCATTTAAGACATCATGGGTCTAATCCCCACGGGATTGTATTTTTGTCATATTATTACGCTAAATGTTGATATGAAATTTAAAAAAGTTCTACCTGGTAAATTTTGCAGATATTGAATCATTGCATACAGACATGTTGTAAATTGTGTTTATCTCTAGGCCACGAACAAAAACATAACAATGGACCGCTATGCAAAATTAATTATGGTGTTAGGCGTAAAAAATGTCAACACTAGATCGTCGTCTGCGTCCATGTCGTCTGCGTCTCCTGGTTAAAGTAGCTATAACTCCAACAACAGTAAAAGTTTACAACAGACGTACATCATTTCTAAACCTACTTACGACAAGGTATATATCAATTTACCTATTTGGAGAATCCAAACACACAATATAAACGGCTTTTACCAGCCAAGCAAAAGACCAAAAGTTTTAATTAAGAATTACCAACTCATAATTTATTTTACGCATATTCAATTACGGTATATTTTAAGAAACCGTGAATATAAACATATACTTTTAATAGGCACATATACATTATGATATGACCTGAACACCTCGCTAGAATATTATACAACGGTATTGTAGTGTAATGTTGCCGTTATTTGGAGGGTTAGTATCTTAGAGATCTATGTGTGACTGGCATATGATCAGACACCTCGCATATTATCGTTGACCATTGCATAACGTCATCCAGTGTGTGATGAAAGTCACACACACACACCTCTGCTAAGGTCAGTCTTTTTTATGATTATCGACCCTCTAACCATAAAACGTGTCAAGAATTAAAAAAATAATGTGTTTCAAAAATAAAATGCACCGACATTAAAATGTTGAATATTATACAAACCGGAAATACATTTTTAACTTAAATATTTAGGCGATTATACCAAAGATAGTTTTTTTTTGCAAATGAAACATATTTTTCCTTTTTATTTCTATTGTTTTTATCTTCCTCCAACCCTGCAATTATGGCTGGAAACACGGTGTAAAACACGTTATCGTAAAACAATTTATCGTCAAACCAAACCAAATAGCGGCTCTAACCCTTTTATTAATTTCTGAAACAATTTTAAAAAATAATCACTCGCCTTTCACATGAGTGTATTATTCATCGTCATAATTATTTTATTTAATCTGAAAAAAACTTCCCATAAAACGGATGACTCTATCAACAGGGAAAAATATCATTCTATTTAGTTTAGTTTAGGCAAATACCCGTCACCTCAACGTGTCGCACGTTCAATGACATATCGCTAAATACGAGCATGCATTACCCGCGGGGTCTGCAATTATTGATCCATATTAATAAACTCATTAGATGTCAACAATATCTACCCAGATGTTGTCGTTCTTTCATACACTAGCACAGTCAATGTACGAGTCTGGGAAAGAATGGTCAACAAAGCGTTTCAATTACAATTGCATTCATTCGGGAAAATGGTGCGGATCGGACTACTGTGCCAATGCCATAATGTCGTGTCTTTGAGTGTACAATGTATATAGGTTTAACAATATATACGTTTATCACATAACATGCGGTTTGGGAGTGTAATAACACCATTCAATATTTTCGATATTCCACTAGTGGTATAACATAACGTTATTTACGTCATGGACGTCACGTTAATGTACGTTTTCTGACGTAATGTGACGTTATAAGTTATGTGATATATAGAATCTAACATTCGTTCTCATTCATTATTGAATTTATTAAACTCGTTAGCAAAAATGATATAATGCTCGGCAAGAGCCTCCATTATATCATTTTGCCAACTCGTTTAATAAATTCAATAATGAATGAGCACTCGTGTAAGCCTCTCTCTCTCTCTATATATATATACATATAGCTCCAATATATAATTCAAAGTAATCAATTAAACTAAATTATTTTATGATAAGCAACAATGGAATATTTGCATTTTAGGAGTGAAATAAACGTGTTATTTCATACTGTGAAATATTGAGTTTTGTTGTTTCTGAGTGTCGCTGACAAGAATTAGTTTTAAAATAAACAAAACTCAAAGTTTGGTCTCATTGCACTACTCTCTTCAAAGTGAAACACCAATATTCTGTTCTACTTTAACAGCAAGATAATCGGTCTGCTACTACAACAACAGCAACAAGAGCTGTACTCCGACAGATAATGTGTAAAACGTCTTACTTAGTCTTTTTTCAAAAATCATTAATGAGCTAATTTACGTCCGTCGAAATGCTCTTTTAAGAAAGAACCTCGAAATGTGATGCCCACGAAATAAAATGATTCCATCGTATTGGAATTGCCGCCCTTGTTCGTCAGTTGTTTACCTAAGAGACCAGAAAATCGGTAGAACCGGTGGATGCTCCCCGACATGTATCCTCAAATCATCGTATGGCCGTGTATTAACAAGCAAACATATATAGGTAACGAGAAACCAGTATGAAACATGACACGTAATGTACAACGTTTCATTCAAATATGTCCAGTATTTTTAGTTAAGTTTCGAACAAGTTGTCCGGACGGAAGGACAGAGACAGACATACAGCAGATGGACGGACGAACGGATAGACAGACAGACATCTTATTGCCTTCTATTATTGTGTGAAATACCATTGCAGTCTCAATAGTAGTTTCTAAGTAATTCTCCACACAAGAATTAGAAGTACAAAATTACAAAAAAAATATAATTTGAATGAAGATAGAGTTATGGTTCTTTTCTTTTGTCTGGACAAGATATTCGGACGGACGGACGGACAGACGTACAGACAAAAATACCCACGGATGATACATTAAGTGGCTTTTCCAAAGAAATGACCACCTCTACAACAATAGGCTTAATACGACTTGCGAGCCTTTAAAGAAAAACTACAACGGGTCGATATTAAGGTTTTTGATATTGGGCCAGTCAAGATGTCGACATCGGTGAAGCTGCGAATATGTGACAGCTTGTAAATTTCATAGCATTGTTTGACTCTTAAGATGATTATAATCAGTGTTTATATAATCAATTACCTAATGACAGGGTCGATATATATTAGCGTTTATATATCGACACTGCTAATGCTAAATTGGAGAAATAGCGTTTCTAGCTTTATATTGAATTTCCTTGTGGTTTGCTGCGAAATAATGCCTGCCATATTTTGTTTTTGCATTATGTCTGGACACTTCCATGGTCTATCAATACATATTTGATAAATATATATATAAGTATTTGAATGACTATGGACCTTCTCATACTTGCATTGTGTTTTGATGATACAATAAATGTTATTTTTTGCCGGAAAACAGAAAACACTAGCTATAAAAATTTGTCAAGAAAACAAATGAACACCTGAAAAAATAGTATGATTATAAAATAATTTCAAAACAGATACAGCAGCATCATTGTCTTCGTAATTCTCTGGAAGCATACATTATTATAAATAAGCAGGGACCGTAGATAGATAGGTTCCAAAATAAGTAAAGAAAATATAAACTTATGAAAGACATAACCTATGTACATCCAAAAATGTTCACATTATACATTACTAAACAAAATAGACTGTTAACAAATTAAAACATGACAAGCGTACACTTGCATATTGACTACTGAGAGCTATACAAATTATATTAGAGCTGATGATGATGATGATGATGATGATGATGATGTCTGCGGTTTAGACTAGCCCAAACCCAAAGTTCAGTCCCTTGTTTCGCCTCAAAACTGTAAAGGCGCTGCAGTTCGTTTCAAGTGCCATTGTCCAAACCAGAGTCGTCAATCTAAGACATTTTAGTTGAAGATTTGTGATAAATTATCATCTAAGATATGTTGTTATAAAGCAGCGTGAAGTATTAATAGTAAGAAACCATTTCGCTTACGATCTGGGGAGGTAACAATAAAAATAATTGTCGATTTACGCCGTTCAAATTGTTTTATTTTTTCAAAATATGTGAAAGCGTTTCTGTGGCGTTTCGTACCGCGCCACTTTCTTCTTCAAATCGGTTTAAATTTAACAGATTTTCCGAAAATAATTTATTATAGACAATTGTGACTGTGCATAGGCTTAATTATTTTAAAGTTTTCATAGTTTTTACGTGTTGATGTTTAATCTGTTTTTTTGTCATAGACCCGGCATAGATAATGTTGAACCCAGTTTTCCTATCCTCAGTCATGTTTATGATAGAACCCTATGTAAACACCCACCCCCACCCCCACCCCCACTACCCCCACCACCCCACAAACACACACACACACACTCACTCCCTGTGGACAACATAATTCTTAATGAACTAGACCTGCAATATAACATACTGAATACATACTAAATTGGTGGAGCATCCGTCAAACAAAATGCATTAAAAATAACTCAATCCTAGCGTACTAAAAGGGATGGCAAAAAGAGGAGCCGAGTTTCAGTTAATTAAGATTATTGGGAAATTGTAACCAAACATTAGTCAGTACGCAACAGGACTGATCTCCACAACACATTTTTCAAATTGATTTTTGCATAGTTTCAGCTAAACCGTATTTCCCTTGTCTAGTTCTATGCGGAAATTGTCCAGTATGGTGGCCGTACTAAACATAGTTTCAAATCAAGGACATTTCAAATAACATAACCTTGGTCTAATCTAATGGTCAAGCCAGTCACCCAATACAGGGAGAACTCACTTTTAAAACATTCTTAACCACATTTGATCTACAATCGTTTGCAGATTGCCTTTAGTGGCAGGATGGCTACAGCCGAAGAAGTCGCCAATATATTGACCTTGACGTCGCATTAGGTAGGTACTTAGTCCCAGATACGTCAGAATACGACGTCGCATTAGGTAGGTACTTACTTCTACCCGATATGTCTTGTAGGATTAAGTACCTACCTAATATTAGGAAGGCTTACGTACATACCTAATACGACGTCGTATTCTGACATATCAGGTGCTTTTGACCCTGATCGTACACCATGTAATGCGACGTCGTATTCTGACATACTTGGAAGGATTAAGTACATGCCTAATGCTACGTCGTATTCTGACATATCGCGTATCTGCATCTGTATTTTCAGATGTATGTGTAGTTTAAGTTACACCTTCATATGCGTATGTAGTTTTAGCTACACCCTTATCTGCATTTTCTATTCTTATAGAAACTAACTCGCCTAATAACGGCAAAATTACACTACAAAACCGTTTATCAACTCTCTCGTCAGGTGTTCAGGTCATATAATAATGTGTTTGTGCCGATTAAAATTATAAGTTTATTTACGGGTTCTTGAAATATCCGTAATTGAATATGCGTAAAACGATTTATGGGCTGATAACGTAATATTCGCCGCTCCAGTTTTGGGTTTTGCCTGACTGGTTAACGCAAATTCTACTGTGTCTATAGAGTTAGGATTCTCAAAATACGTAAGTTATATAATTATATACCTGATCATCAGTATGTTTAGAAACAGTGTAAAATGTGCCTATTGATGACGGGATAGGACTTTAAGCTCATTGACGTTATACCAAAAAAAGAGTATGATAATGGACCTTTGGAAACGGCCGAGCACGACACATACGAAATATTGGTCTCGGTTTGATTGAGACTATTCATGAGTGGTAGTGAAATATGCTAGCTACCGCTCACGCCCTCTAGCCCCGGGTTGAGCAGAACTCAATATTCATAAAATCAACAGCACAAAATTTTAACCATCCCGAAGATGGCATGCATATGGCGGTGGACATGAAATGCCCCGAAGAGCGAAATAAACATAATGGAATTTAGTTGGGAGCAGCGGTTATGAAGCCTGCGTATAAAAAGCAGACAGTCTCGTTTGTTTACATTCTCTCTACTATTATTTGCGTCTACAGGTATTGTGGGGAAAGCAAATTATGAAAAACCGTTTACTTGCTTTTTGTTGTTATAGCCTGAAGTATGACATTTGTCAAAAGAAAAAATCAAAGAACGGATGTTGTGTTTGTATTTCTACCTTCAATGTCTATCCATCTTATTCTTGGCTAATACATTTGGTGCGAGCTTTTCATTTTGCTATGACAGTAATTACGTACAAGATCGGTGAATTGTTAGAGATCGTTATTATTGTGTCATTTTGTAGTAATACATATGACAGATGAAGAATAAGTGCTGTTTCTGGTTAAACAGGTTCTGTTTGTGGTCAGTTGTGTGTTTTTGTTCATACAGTTGGTATCATATCTGATTTTATGTGAGAATTGATTATAACTATGTATATATAAAAGAAAGATGTGTTTTACTCCTTAAAGAGACAATAAACGTAGAGCGATAAAACAAATAAATATTTGCGACGCCCATTTGTTTAGCAATGTAATTGTTTGTTTTTTATTATTTGATAATTCAAATATTTCGTTTTGATAAAATCATCCCTTTTTAAGGCTGTTTCTACTTTCTAATATTTGTTCTAGAATGTCAGAACGGCCTTAGTAGCTCTGTGGATAAGGCCTTGGCTTTAGATCTACACCTTCTGTCTGGTGGAAAACTTCATCCTTCATCTTATCTCCCTCTGAGGTTGCTG
Organism: Cyrtodaria siliqua; assembly: GCA_037043455.1. Taxonomy (NCBI): domain Eukaryota; kingdom Metazoa; phylum Mollusca; class Bivalvia; order Adapedonta; family Hiatellidae; genus Cyrtodaria; species Cyrtodaria siliqua. The sequence continues at coordinate 14,076 of JAWPHD010006438.1, forward strand.
TCCCAATGTTAAACTCCCTTAAACCCAACTTCATTTCTAGAATGTCAGATGAGTCCAACTTCCGGCCGCTGCAGAACTACTGAACATCGGCCTTACTATAGCTGTTCCAGCAAGGTGGGTGGTTGCGTGGAGATATATGGCTGTTATACTATCAACGACAGGAATGTCTGGTTCACTAGAATGGATGCACACAAGGTTGTCTTACTGCAAAACCTGGGCCAGACACGCCCCTAGTAGTGGCACCTGGTGTGTTCTTATTATGCCAGACCTATGACATACACGTCCAGATTGGTTGCCCCTGGTGATTTCTTAAAACTGCCAGACATGGGTAAGATGATCCAATGATGGTTGGCCCTGGAGTGCTTTTTTATAACTGCCTGTCCTGTAGAATACACTCCCAGGTGGTTGCCCCTGGAGATTTATTATAACTGCCTGACCTGGAGCATAAGCTCCCAGGGCGGACCTTCATTTTTAGCTCCCAGGAAGGTTGCTCCTGGATATTTCTTTCAGCTGCCTGACCTGGAGCATACGCTCCCAGCGTGGTTGTCCCTGGATATTTCTTATAACCATGATAACTGACTGATCTGGAGATTTCTTACAACTGCCAGACCTGCAGCAAACGTTCCCATGATGGTTGCCCCTATAGATTCTTTGTTTGGCTTACTATCTATTCATTTTTCCTGCATATCGTTTTCATATATATCTGATGATTCGGTATCAAGAGAATGTGGTAACTGGGTCAGACACGTCCAGGGTGGATACCCGTGGTGAGGTCTACTATTTTATTGCCAGAGCTGGGTTAGACGCGCACAGGGTGGATACACGTGGTGAGGTCTACTATAGTATTGCCGGAGCTGGGTCAGACACGTCCAGGATGGATACCCGTGGTGAGTTCTACTATAGTATTGCCAGAGCTGGGTCAGACCCGAACAGGGTGGTTGACCCTGGCATAACTGACAAAGGACAAAATAAATGATCGAAAAGGTTTTATCAGGCTGTAGTAAGGTTAAAAACAATACATTTAAATTCATTTATATCAATTAACTGTTTAATAGGCATTAAGACACAAACAATTTTAGAAAAAATCTCGTATTTTTGTTTTGTCATTTTACGTAATCACATAGTCGTCACCACATTTATCACACGTAATATTATGGCAAAATAACGAGTCTGAAAGCAACTGCTTTGTTCTTATGTTTGTTCTATCAGAGCCAGGTTTGGTTTAGCTACAACCAGACGACAGAATCGTGCCAGATGGTCAATGGATGTTACCAGCTTGGTGAAAGAAACGTGTTCATTAATGAAAAGAAATGCGAGAAAAACTGTTTTGGTACCAACAGAAAGCCTTCTCAAAATGGAATTTCAACAGGTAAATTCGAAACGCTATCAATACCTTATTTGTTATTCTTTCGTCTCCGTTACCGGGATAGTAAAAAAAGCTTGCTCGCCTCTCACCGCAGCGGGTTTGAATCCCACTGTGAGCTCGACCTGTCTTACGGATGGCGGGAATACTCGTTCTAACCAGGAAAAATGGGGTGGTCAGCCTATAACACAAAAAATAACCAACCGTCATATATGGCCTAACATGTACTGAAAATGACGTAAACACCATTCAAAATATTAACGTAGATCCACGTCAGACATCAATCGAATGCAAAGTATACTTACACTTCTTCCTAATAATCAAACTGACGAAATAAATGCAAACGTCATCCTTACATTTGAAGGCAAATAAAACATAACTTATACAGCTTGGTCATTAGAATGGTTAAAGACAGCGGCCTTTTGTTGCCACTGACCGTTCCAAGGATATAGCTCTATTGTCAAACCCTTTGTGTTTGTGATATCATATCTTGCCTTTTTATTCATTTTTATAAATATTAACATTCTGAACGTTGGTTTGTTATTTCCTTATAATGATAAGGTTATTATCAATTATTTTGCTGGTTTTAACAATGGAAAAAGGTCATATATAATTCCAATCTTTTTAAATAATTAAAAGTGTAAAATAAATTACGTCCAGTGGGATTTACCATGTTATTTAATTGTTAAACTTATTTTATATTGTATGTTATAAAGCATTTTGAGTTAAATGAATCTCATATTCGTGCCTAATTAATTTTATTAACCTCGCTGGATAACACTGATTTGTGCCGTTCATCATATTATTTTATTCAACTCGTTTAATAAATACAATACGTCATATTGGGTTCATAGGGGCTCATCTGCACATTTCATACTTTTGAGAAAAGGCCGCTCAAAGTTTGTTGTGTGCTTTAAAAATCTTTTTAAAGGATTTTACTCTACACTTCTAATTTTTGGAACATTTCATAATGTCCAACAGAGCCTTACATATATGCTTTCTTTTTTAACACAGTACTGTTATTATTCATATATGGTGCATATCTCCTCATACTCTTTTTGGATCTGTTAACTCATCTGTTTTCTTCTTTTCGGCAAATGGTTCCTAATGATGAGTAGATGAGCCCATGTGGCACCAAGTATTTATACAAATGTGCTGATGAGCCGTTTAGGAATATTATTTGTTTTCGTTGCATTTTGAAGGAGTAAGCTTATATCTTTTTCCCAAAGATACATATTATAGAAATGGATATGAAAATATAAAAAAGTCACATTTGACAAAATTTGCAGATGAGCCCCTATGACTCCAATGTGACAAATAGTAAGCAAGTACTCATGTTTAATTCTGTATATACAATGAAATGTTTTTGCGACGAACATTTCAGAGTGTCGACTTCTTCAGAGTGCCGGCCCCTGGAATATTCCGTGAGGAAGAACGACCGACATTTTGGAGTTATAGCCAGAAGATCAGCAGCTGTGTCCGTATCACAGGATGTTATACACTTCGGGACAGAAACATGTGGCCAACCCACGAATTGTGCAACAACAGATGTTTAACAGACAACATGTCTGGCTCTAACATTCTACCAAACTTCTTGGGCGGTTTAACTCCAGGTCAAAACAGAGGATTCCACCGAGGACGGAGAGGGCGCCTGATAGCACGGACCATGAAACAGGTTGGGAATACAGAAACAAACACGAATTAAACGTTACCACAGATATGGAGCAGACGTCACTAGTTAAAGGTCAAGATCAAGGTTTGATGTTGAATAGTAGTGTCACACGGACAGACGCCGTGCAAACTGCCGTGCCGCTAGCACGGGAAAGTAGTGGTTCTGCAGTAAAGGTTATGCCTGTTAGTAAAGTAATAACAAACTTGTTTAATAATTAGTAAGGCCATCTTAGATTTTCAGATGGCAGGTAAGACAATTCTTTTTTTTTTCTTCAACGAAAGTCGGACACTTTTGTGAATGCTGTTTAACATTTAACAGTGTGTGTGAACACTAAGGTTTCTACTTATTAACAATGGTTGTAGTGTCCTGGATGTGTATTATATTGCAAATCTTAACTTTGTACATATATATCCTATCTAAAACGAGACTTTTTTTATTTATTTTTCTTTTGACCGCGCAAACAAACAAGTTTAATTATGGCCTTAGCGTAAACAAAAAAGCACTCATGTAAATATGTCTTTCTTTGCTTCCTTCTATTACGTGTGAAGTTTACTGTTACATAAGTTTTCTTATGTTTTGTGTTGTTGTTTTTTTTTTTCATGAACATAATCACTTTATTATTATTTAATAGTGTTGTGTAAAGCATAGTTGCATTACGGCATCTTTTAAATGAATGTCTGTCTATTGTTTTTCTCGTACTTGGTATAAAATTATTTGGTTGTCTTCTGATTTTGCTTAGTGGGTGTTACATAACAGTTACTGTCGTTCATAGATAAAATAAATGTTTACTAAGTGACAGGTTGTTGGTTTTATTTTAACGATCATTTTCAGCCACACATTCATGAGGAAATGGTGTTATTTAATTGTGTGTCATACGATGAGGCCCTCCCAATGCAACTTATGCATAAAGCCAACCTACAAGCCTGTATTAAAGGGACACATGGCAATCATGATTTTTAAAAAAGTAGCGGCGTCCCGTTCGTTTTTCTACATAAATCCATTTGTTCAATCATTAATGTTAATTATAAGAATTGTATTAATCCATTTGATTTTGCATATGATTAATTTTATTATTGCACCATTAATATATTAAAACTTATAGTATAAAAAGACGAAATAGTGAATGCTTAAAATTTGATTATTTAAATGTAACCAGGGTAAAAGTAAAAATGATACTGCATATATAAATCGAAACACCCATTTTGAATACTTCAAGATCGCCGTTCCTTTAAAACATAAAATCAGGTATTTCTTAGATGTGTTTTTGTCGTCTTTTTTTTTGTTCTAATAAAATGACAAGTTGTTGTATTTAGTACATAAAACTTGTTAATTTTGTTGCTGTTTTCCTTCATAAAAATAAAGTTCGAGGTATTATAAGTTGTTACACCCAAGATACTGTTCAACATAACATAGCAAAAACTTGATCGGGCCTCAGTTTATATACCTGAACTAATCGGCCATGTAGCATGTAAGCATTAGATAAGCAAGATTTCGATGGTGGGTGTAGAGGGCGGGGAGATACAGAGAGAGAGAGAGGGAGAATTTTGTTTCAGATGATGAGGTTCTCCCAATACAGCCAGAGCTTTTGTATGAAACCAATGTACTGAAGCATAAAACTAGGTGTATCATTAGTTGTGTTATGGCGAGGTGTTTTTTTCTCTTAAAACGAATTATCAACAAGGGTTATCACTTACTACGGCTAACTGGTTAATATTTCATTTATTTTATTCATGAAAGTAAACCTTGGAGTATTATATACTGCTATACCCTAGATACTGTTCAATACACCAACGCTGTTCAAAGAAAAAAACGTACTCGGACCTCAGTTTATATACCTGAGGCAATCGGTCATGTTGCAAGCTTTCCATGCTTTTTCAATGACCATTGCTCCTTAAAGCTACTATAGATGTATATAAGGCTAGTGGCTGTGTATGCATTTGGGAGCGGTATAACGCTTGGTTAAGGTCGAACTCTTTCTGTCGCGATTGACAACCACTAGGTTTTAGAACTGGGCTAACATGTAAGTAGATCAAGAGCATTAATTTTATCGATATACTGTTAGCTTTGTAGACTTTATCCTTTGTCCATTGTGTGTGTGTGTGTGTGACTGAATTCGTTTCGTTGTGCATAAGTACATTACAGACCTTCGAAAAACGCTTCAGAAAATATAGACTAAACATTCTAACATTAGAATAGTATAGACTGAAAATATACTGTTGAAGTAAAATTGAGAAATAATCAGACGAATATATAGTTTATATGAAAATTAGGTTGTTAGTTGACTCTGTGGTCAAATGGATAGGTATGCGGATTGTTAATTCGGAGGTTTCGAGTTCGAATCACGTGTTGAGTGAATTTTTTTCAGTAATTAAGACATTGATGTTTTTTATAGCGATGTTGCTACAACCAAAGAATCGTTTACGACAAAAGCTTGAATTTGGTAAACCAAGGGTAAAACACCTCCCATTTGGTTTAGGTACACGCCCTCTAGCCTTATATACAGCTATCTTTAACTTTACTGGCTTCGCACTGCACTTCAACGTTCACAAACAGTATATCGAAGTTTGTGACTTTTTACAACATACCCTGTCAGATAAAGCAATTTTTGTAAAAAATCAGTTGTTTTGAGAACATTTGTCATGGTTTCGGATAATAAATTAATCCAACGACAAATTGTCTCTTGCTGTTTTTATTTCATAAAATGATTTGTTAAGCAATATAAAAGTAGTGAGTAAACTTCAGTCATGTAGTCAAAACAAAACATAAACAATTACAAGGAAAGCTAGAAGCAAAGTGTGCGACACCACAAACATAAAAGGGTTGACCATAGGGGTACCGCCTTGGACGTACATTGGCAAAAAGGTCGATGGAGCTTAATCCTGCTTCTAGGGTGGACCAGACTTAACTCTTGTCATATTGTCATCCCAATTAATTCGTTTGATGTAACATTATTTATACAAATAAGAAAAATAACGGTTTAGTAACAATTCAATGCATTCAATTATTTTCTGCAGTTATAATAAATACTGAAAAGAGGATCATTTGGAAGCAACACAAACACAAACAAAAGAGAAAAATAGCAGAATCGGTTTTTTTAAGTATGTTTATGAGAGGTAATGGTGGCTGGGATAGCTCGCAATCCCCATAGCACCGGCTTAAGCGGTATTCTACTTTAAAGCGATAAAGATTAGGCTTGGTGTGCCAAATGACCAGTAAGTAATAACACTACTGATTTGTAATCGGGGCCACTTTTTACAGCCGCAACACAGCACAAAACAAACTCTAGTGTGAATGTCAGTAAATACTGAAACGGGGATCCCTTGGGAGCAACAAACACAAACAAGAGAGAAAAGTAGCAGACTCGGTTATAAGTTAGGACTAATTCAGTTATCAGCCGTGCGTGTTCTCAGTACTAAAATGATGAAATTAGTCCTGTAGAAACCACAGGACCTAAATGTAATGGCGCCGTATGTCCGCACTATACCACAAAAAAAATCAAGTAAACAAATTAAGTATTTTTTGAACAGGACAATCAATACACAACACAAAGAGTGGTGAAAACAGGGTCTTGGAACGATCAGTAAACAATACCCGAGTACTCACAAGCAGAATGGTCGCAACCAATCAGATTTAGTCTTTTGTAGTTTCGTGTAGTTCTAGTATTTTTGAAATAGTATAACAAACTACAATTTAAAGATGTTGGCCTTAGGTCGCCTGATGTTTATATTGAATATTCAATCGTGAACGCTCGGCCAATCCCGTCATTCCTCGGGATCCCGCCTCGTGTGTATCACAGCGCTTCGGTATGTTCAAAATACTGGCATTATGTGAGCCGGAAGGCAATGGTAAGGAAAATAGTGCACGGTTGCTATGTAAACAATGTGGCCGCTAGTCACACGTGTTGATGTGTAATTTGCGTTGAATGTTTGTTTTTACAACGCAGATGAAGGTTTTATAACTGCTTTCATGTAAATAAACTATTGATGGAGCAATCGGCTGAATAACATTGCTACATTTGGAAATTAACTTTGATTTTGAATGCAAATTTGTTTTGGTAGTTTTGGCGGGATCTAAGGCACGATGACGTGACCAATATGGAAACCTGCGTAATACATTCGAGTAATGCTGCGAAGCAGTGTGCAAGATGTTTCGAATAATTGAATAGTATATAACCAACGTTTCTATATGCAATCTGATTGGTTCCTATCACTCTGCATGTGAACGGTGATATCGCTGGTTAACTTACATGTGATGTGTACACAACCTCGTTATTACCCTGTATTGACAAGACAGTGAACATATAAAAAGATATTCCATCAAAAGTAAATCTCTAATAATAAAATCAGCATCCACAACAAACGATACACTTAAATGGTAATGTAAAGATATACAAAAACGCAGTGTAATACCTCAGGATGTATACAAATGTGTATTAAAAATTGAAAGTTTTTAGCCAAAATTTTCAAAAATAATTAACCTTTGAAAAAAAAATACTTGTTGGAACAAAGTATACTTATCAATATAAAACCAAAAAATAAATAATGTACTCTGATATATTTTTTAAAAAAATATATTCCAGTTTCAGCAATTTTTTGTCAAATTTTGATGATTTTGCCCCCAAATCGGGACTTAAGCTGTGCATCCCAGAAGTCTATAGGAATCATCCATCTCAAAAATTAGTGTTAGAATTTGCCACCTCAGATGGTACCGACCAACCCCTTCAGCTGAAGGTCTAATAGTATGTCGTCTCGATACCGATATTTATTATATACCTTCCAGTGAAATAGTGGATTTCATGATTAAAATAAAACCTTTTATTTTAAGCTTAGCAGTCAAATAGTGGATTTTAGCAATGAAATAAAAGTGGTATTTTATACATGTGAAATGTTGTTTTATTTTTTCAATATCAAAAACAATTGTTTATATTTGTTTAGAAATAACTGTTTAATATATACCATTCGACTGTAAATGGTTCAAGTAAAAAATGAGCTCTAGTTTTTAAAACTGATCAAGTATTTCAGAATTTACAGTGGAAAATGTCAGTTGGTCAAAAACTACACTTTATTAGAAAGTTGCTATAAAAGTTATATAACTTAACTAAGACAATGAGACGTAGATTATTAAAATCGGTTAAGTAGTTTAGCAGTTATGGGAAATTATAAACAGCAATTTTATCATACTAAGCCATTGGTTTCGTCAAATTTATTACTTTTCTGCATATTGCAGTACACTTTGATTATAAAGCATAGAATAAAAAGAAAATGTGTTGTTTTGTCGTGAATAACAGATTTTTAATTCATCTTTAAGTGATCAAACTTCAGCATTTTCACTCATGCTTCGCATTCATGAAAATATAAAGTTTTCACACTTTTCGATAAATAAAATCTGTTATTCACTCCAAAACAACAAATATCATCTATTTATTTATTTATTTATTTATTTGCGTCTCATCACAGTATACAACATAAAATATACATTTTTCATAATATAGTAATAACGTACATGTGTAGCTCCAATCGGAGGTAAATGAGACGATAGCAAAAGATACATTAATTTGCATTGCAAAACACAAACACATATACTATTCGTATGTACAACAGATAAGAGTTGAGTAACTCATGGTAATCCTGATTAGCAACCCTTTAAAACTCCTAATAAACGCAAATTAAAAAATGTCTTAAGATATCTATATCATAGCAAATCAGATTTGCTATGATCTGATTAACATCAATAAAATTCTGTCAGATACTTAAAATACAACAACTTCAATTATATATATATATATATACAAGTATAAAATATATTACATGTGACCAATAAGATCAACTAGTTATGTAAGAAGAAATGTCTTCTAATAATCAAAAAGCAGATTTTGACACATTGTCGAATCATAAGCGACTGGTAAAAAAGAAACGCACATTTATCTTGAGACGATAGTGTATCAAACGTTAGGTCAATAGTTTTAGATCTTCTCTTATATCAGCGTACAATGGTCAGACACATAATGCATGGTAGTCCCAAATTAAATTTCAATAGTTTTCTGTTTAAAAATCACTTTTCAACAGTTTATACTTTCTAAGCTTGTTTCCAGCTCTACCATTAACACATACATCGCTATTATTTTTTTCTTTCCAACTATCAATAAAGGTTTCAAATATACATGTACCGATTTTTTGTACTAAACTTGTTTTGGTAACTGGGCTGTTGACATTAACATATTCATTCAAATTATTATCATTAAACATCATTTTAACCCGAAAACACTAGGTTTTACAAGTACTGTTAGATTTAGAAAGACAATATATGAAAATTCGTTTACTAATTCGAGAAGAATGCATATTGGCTAATCTAGCCCAAGAAATGCCGATGCGTTTAACATTGTCTAACAATTGGTGGAGTCCATCCCATTTCACTGACAGTCGCCGCATTTGGTATATATTTTCCAACACCTAGAAAAATATCAAGAGACCCAATGCTCTACCTGCAGTTTGTGATACTATTTTTGCTGTTAAACTATAATTCAAAAGTTCATGCAATGTTAAATAAATACACCTATCTATCAGTATTGTCTCTAATGTTTGGTCCACATTTAAATTGTATTTGTGTACGACTTACGCATTTACATCTAAAATGAACAACTTTACTCTTACTATTATTAACAACAATACCATTTTCCTCACATCATACATTTAGCACATTAAGCATATTTTGTAAATTAGCCTCACATTTAGCCAATAGAACAAACATCATTAGCATATAGTAAAACACAGAGCTATTCATTATCACCGACATCTATTCCATTACAGGAGGCTTGAACCGCTACAACCAAATCATTGATGAATAGGTTGAAAAGAATTAGAGACAATGCCTTAAACAAATGTTAACATTAAACAAATCTGTTGTAAAACCATTCACTCCAACTGCCCTTAGCATTTTACCGTTAATACCAGAATTTGTTAATTTGTTCCATAATAAATTTCTGTTTACAAAATCATATGCTTTTTTAAAATCTACAAAACAGCAGAATGTTGATTGTTTCCGTTTGATTCTTGTTTCAATAATATTTGTTAGAGACGACAGGTGATCCATTGCACTTCTCTTTCTTCTAAAACCATTTTGTTCATCAACGACTTTTCCATTATTTTCAGTCCATTGGTTGAGTCTTGAATTTAAAATAATACAATTTGTTCATACACGGAGTAAGAGAAATACCTCTACATGCCAGTGGGTTACGTGGATCTGTTGTACTAGACTTTGGAATGAGTATTAATAGTATTACCCCAGTCAGATGTGATTACTCCTATTGCAAAACAGACATTAAACAAAATATGTAGAAATGAAACTGCAACATCATTTTTAGCACTTCAGATCAAACCAACATGCCTTACCTTTTTTTGAAGCTAAAACAACCTGTTTTTACCTCTGTAACTGATATTTCATTTTCAAAAAGAGGCTCAGAGACATCACTTTTGGCTGTAGTTTCATTTCGGACATTCAGATTTTTATCGAGAGTAAGTTCGCAAAACTGTTCTTCCATTTATCTAAAATGTCAGATATATTAGTTGATATACTGCCAACGCCTAGTTCAACGTCCATGATATACTGCCATTGTCTAGTACAACTTCCATGATATACTGCCATTGACAAGTACAACTTCCATGATACACTGCCATCGTCTAATACAACTTCCATGATATACTGCCATCGTCTAGTACAACTTCCATGGGGATACTTCTTTTTGCGCCTATACCAACCTTACCAATGGACTTCCAAAATGCATCTTGATCATTTTCAACATCATCTACCAATTCAGACTGTATCTTATACCAATATAACCTTTTCGGTTTTTGAACAACTCTGTTAAACTGTTTTCGTGCTATAATGTATTCACATTTCAAATGTTTCTTTCTATGAATATTTTTACACTTTCAGATGTACATAACGTATTCCATAGATTTGATAGCTCTTCATTTCATTAAGGTTTACCAGTCCTACGTCTTTTATTAATAGTACAGGATGTTAGGTTAGGTGTAATAAGTTTACACGGTAGAGATTTAGACATTTCAAGATTAATAATAGATCAAGCATCACTATATGTTAAATCTATGGTCGCCTGATTACGTAAACTACTCTCTAGCTTAAAAACAGCGGCTTACAAATTAGTTACCGCTTCCAGGTCGGCTAAGAAATGTTTAGGGACATTTCTAGCATTATATTTGATAAAGCCATCTGGTTCAGGCATGACATTATTTCTAACATTAGTACTGTAAACAAACCCAGTGTCTATTCTCCAGAAAGGTATAGAGGAATTAGTGACAAAAAGCTATCAAGACCCGTTGCGATGATCAAATCTAGAACACGTGTAGCATTAAAATCAGAGAATAAAGGTAAATCGTTATGACTTACAATGCAGTAATCAACTACAGAGAGTCCTTTCGCTGATACTTGGGTAAAATCATTTTTTTGAAATTGCGGCCATTTAAAATACACAACTTGCTGATTAGGAAATCAATAAAGAATTGGCCACAGGCATTTATAGTCAAATCTATGACATTTCTCTCAGGAACTGTATCAACACTATCAATATAATCTGTCTTTCCACCACATCTACTATTTAGATCTCCACATATGAAAAATATACCATCATTTTGATATTCGTATATCTGACTGATTAAAATGTCATAAAACATAGTATACTCAACATGTCGAGATGAATTTATAGGTGGTAAATAGCAAACGAATACATTTAGCTTAGATTTCGATAGTTTATGAGTTAAAGATATCCATAATATTACTTCAAGAGTGTCATCTAAAACGTAAGCATCAAATAGATCAAGTAAATCATGCTTTATTAGAAAATCTACTCCTCCGGATCCTCTACACGCATTGACGTGTATAATAGTTCTGTTATGACCAAATCATTTAAAACCAGGAACATGTAACTATAGTCCAACTATATCTAAATTTAACGATTTAATAAATGTACCTTAAAACAAAACATGTTCAGAACTGAAGTCTAAATTCCAGCCATTAACATTCCAGAATCCTGCTGATACCTAGTGACTTGCTCTCCAGTTTCGCGCTCTGCTATATTCATTACTGCGCGTGCCACTACCGGTATCGCGTATGTCTGGAATCGATCTTTCGCGACCTTGACTGACATTGTCCATGTTCAGAACTCATCTATCTGTATTCATTATCTCGTGGCCTTGATTGTCATTTCTTCGACTATCCGTCATTAGACTCACTCGCGTGATCACGATAATCAGCACTTTGTTGGTATCTCACTATTCGTGTTTCCCTCACTGTGATACCTCTGTCTCCTCTCCGGTATGCGTCCTTTCTTGTTTGGTCATGGTGAATAAACACATCTTAGTACCTTCTGTTACCTTTCAGTTTAGCCTTCTCACTCATAACCTTCTTCTTATCTGCCTCAGTTCTAAGTCTAGCAATGACGACCCCTGGCTCTGATTCAGCGTACGAGACCTTTCTCTCTGCTGATGAAACCGTTATGTTCTGTGTTTTAAGTCCATCCTTTAAAAGTGCATTAACTTTGTTCTCTATTTTTTCGTTGGTTGTTTGAGGCAGCTTCTGAATAACTGTGTTGAACTCTTCTTATCTGGTAGAGAGTATCTTTTCTCCTGTACATTTGTGCAAGTCAATTCATCCGATTTACCGTTCAAGTTGCTCAATTCACTATTAAAGTCCGATCGAATGTCTTCTAACCGTTTATCAAAAGCTTTCTTCAATTTCGAAGCTTCGCTACTAACTCGCTTATCAACTACTTTTGTAATTGTGTTGGACAGCTTCTTTTCAGATTTACTTCAAGCGAATCAATTATTTCCATCAAAGTCATAAATCTAGCATTTATTTCACTGAACATCTTGAGCAACAGCTGTTTTGTATCTATATCTGACAGATCAGCATCAGTATGCACTTCCGCTGTCATAATAATATTTCTAATTGGAACTGTTTTCTCACTCTTGTCTTACTTGCTGTTCTTCTTCTTATCATTCGACTTAGGTTTGTTTTTGACGTCTACTCTTTATTTTCCTTCACTCTCGCCTTGTCTCTTTCATTGTAGTTTCTAGTCCTTGTTTGCAGTACAGTGCGGACCTACGATGCCATTGCGTTCGGACGCTGTGGTTTCTATAGGACCCTATATATCATTCAGTATTACATTCGTTGGTGTTATTTCTGTCACTAGTCGTCTCATCGCTACTTTCACTACACGTTGTGCCTCCCTTATCTAGGTTACGTTTCGCCCTGACAATATTTCTACCTCCTCTGTGTATTATTTAACGCATCAATTAGGTCTCCATGGCTAACAGGTGACAAACTCAACATAAAATCTCTGTCTTAACAGTACAAGGACAAATCATCAAATTATTTGGTTATCAGCGTGCATGAAAATTATATACAAAATTAATAGGAGATTTAGAATAAAATTACGCCACATTCTTTCTCCATTCATTTGTGTGTATGAGAGTGCACATACACATTTGTGTTATTAATTAGCATATTTAGATACATTAATATATACGTATCAAAATGCCTAGGTACCCAGTTGTATAAATGTTATTACTTACTTTGAAGAAAAACATTGACTTGAAAGCTTAAAATGTGTTCATGCAATCAGAACAGACGATTTAAACTCGTTATTTTGAAGTCAAATCCTATCCCTAATCAAGCGTGACTTAAATCAACTTCATTCTTAGTCGTCGCCCCGACCGCCCCGACCGCCCGCTGCCCAGTATCAGTAGTGTTATTACTTACTGGTCCTTTGGAATTGTCAAGTCCAAACCTGTGTGGCTTTAAAGTAGAATATCGCTTAATATCGGTGCTATGAGGCGTGATAGGTGTTGCACTACGTTACCCCTCATAAACAGACTCAGTAAAACCGAGTCTGCTACTTTTATCTCTTGTTTGTGTTTGTTGCTTTCAAGGGATCCCCTTTTCAGTAATTATTGACATTCACACTAGTGTATGTTTAGTGCTTTGTGGCGGCCGTAAAAAGTCGCCCGACTACAAATCAGTAGTATTATTACTAACTGGTCCTTTGGGATTATCAAACCTAATATTTGTGACTTCAAATTAGAATATCGCTTAAGCCGGTGCTAGGAGGCGTGAGAGGTGTTGCACTTACGTTACCCCTCATGAAAAGACTCAATAAAATCGAGTCTGCTACTTTCATCTCTTGTTTGTGTTTGTTGCTTCCAAGGGATCCCCTTTTCAGTATTTAAACACTTTGTAATAGAATAATAAGAATATAATTCACATACTCTTATGTGGGTAGGAATGTTGACTACACAGGTATATTACAAGTTAAACTTTCTGACTTGATGCTTTACTTCTTAAAAGTCAGAAGTAAGCAATTACCATTTAATTAACTTAAAAATCAATATTTTCTCAAAGGCTCGCCAAAGTCGCCCCAACGATAGTAACGATTTCAAACTTCCCTTTTTTCGAGGCCTTGGTTCATAATCACAGCGTGGCAAATAAATCAAAAGCAGGCCGGGTGACCGATGCTATTATTTTCTCTTAACCACGATGTTATAGCTCTCCATTTTGTTTTATTTGAAAAACTACGATATGTTTATGGTGCGTTATACTTTACTGTGTCCTTGATAGGCCCGTAGCTACGCTGAGGCACACAGGCACACCGTTGCCTCGGTATAATTTTGGGTAGATACTTATCAAACACTGAAGTAGGCATTCGAATGGAATAATAAACAAAAACACTAAAATAGATTTGATTTGTCTAACTTAAAACTGAAAATCTGGCCCGGGAATGCATTAAAATGCAGGAAATCACATGTAGAAATCAACAGTTGCTCAGGGGCGCATGTCCTCAGACCACGCTAGGAAGGATTTTGCCTCAGTTAAATTCCAGGGCTGGCTACGGGCCTGCTACGGGCCTTGATGGCTTTGGAGATAGATCCGACATTTGTGTAGAGTTGGTTTTGTGTGTTGTTGTGTTTGATGAATAAGACTGCTCTTTGTCCGATCTTTTACATAGTATAGCTTTGTAAAGTGTGGCGACTCGGCTGTTACACGTATACGAAATAAATATGAAAACGCCTTGCAAAGCGTTTACACCAACGACGAAGAATGAAAACACTGACAATGCCAACATGGCGTCTACAATTTGAAGCGGCCACGTGATACCCACGATGGTGCACATTTTAACGTATATGAAGAACTCCCTTCTGTCCGCCGAACTTTGAATTCGAGGTGATGTCCGAATTTTATGAAATGCAATACTGAAAAATATTATATTTGTAATGAAAATCACTGAAGCGGGTGCTATAAAGGCTACTGCAACTGAATATCTATCTGAGAGAAAACACGCGAACGTTCCATATCCTGAAAATATTCCATCCGATAATATTAAATGCACAGAAACCGTTCCGGATACAATCAGTAATGGTACTCTATATGTGTACAACAAATACTTCATGTGTCGCTTCGATGACTGCTGGGAATGAGGTACTGTCATTTCGTGTGTGTAAAACACCTTAAACATGTGGAAACAGCAAATATTCATGGCACAAAACGTTGCCATCCAGAAATAGTGAATAAAGCATCCCATTACAGCACACACATGACCATCATTTGGAAGCCAAAGTCCAAATTTTAAAACAGCTTGCGCGATAAATAGTGAAAATACTAAGCTCATATTGTTTTTACCTGGAACAGTTCGCAAAACTCGGAAGAGACTGTAGGTAACGAAAGTTAGAAACAAACATATGAGAGATAGTAAAGTACATACATTGCTGAAGATATTATAGCCCTTCTTTAGACTACTAATTGTTTCAGCGAGGGGTGATTTTGTTTTGTTAATAGATGTTTTGGATAGGAAGTCAGCTTGGCATATTCTAATTGACGAATCATTAATTTCAAATTTGAAGAACTCATGAGTAAATGTCACATTATAAGGTCCAACTAAAATACTATCAGTATCATTATTGTAATAAAATTCGCCAGCATTTAACTTAATGTGTGGGCAAACAAAGAATCTGTCAATAACAGATTCATCTACACTTAGTTTGATAAAATTCAAAACTTCAGGAAAATAGAAGCATTGTGCTGCAATTAAATAATTTTTACCATAACTGGATGCCTGAAAATTAAATTCCTCGCCAAACTGAGATTTAAAAGCGTAGATTGTTGATAAAGCATTAACAAGAACATGTTCCACATATGTCAAATTTTCTGTCGAAAAAAGAATGAAATCGATTGAAATTGATATATATGTGGCATTACCAAGATCAATCTGAGGTTCCGAAATATTTGAAAAGATAATGCAGGGCGCATCTGTTTCTGCTTTACATTCAAAAAGATAGTTTGTGCTGTTGATAAGCTGCTTTTCAATACGTTCAGTTACGCTTGAACATATACCCGACAGTTGTGTAGCGTCTTTGGATACGTTGGACGAAGCTCGCCACGAAGCTGAACTGGTTGGTGGGGACGTGTGTGTTGTAATCATTGGTTTCAATATGAACGACAAGTCATATCTCACATTTGATGCAGCTTCTAACAGTGGCCGACATGTACCATTGTACAGAAGGTGTCCTGACTGGCAATATAAACTGCGACAGTCCTTCTGAAAAAAATAAAGCATTGTGCACGGTATAAGTGTACCTGTTCTATTTATGAAATTGTCGAACAATGAAGGTAAATGTCGACAGTCTTTCTGGAAAATAATCATTGCGAACTGCAATAAGAATCGACTGTTTTTCATTAGAAATAGAATCGGTCTTCATGTACATGCCATAACGATGATATCCATCTACAATTGTTTTTGTGATGCTATGTTCCGTGCTGGGATGGTCGTTTAATTTTGAAAGCTACGACACCGACAGTAAAACAATACCAGGTTCGCACCATGACAGGAGATGATCCCTTGCCTTTGTCATAATGTGAATTGCATACTAAATCACATACTAAACAGGAATGCTCCAAACATACTATGTAGTGAGAGAGTCTGCATATAATTAGAAGGCCGTGAATTCGAAGCCCGAGAGAAGCACAAGTAAACAGGAAATGTAGCATTCAAGAACCACAGTCAACCACAAACACGCACAGAAACAACAACAACTACAAAGATGAATAAAAGGCAAGATATGACAACACAAACTAATAGGGTTGACATTATGGCTATCGTCTTGGAACGGTCAGAGGCAAAATAAAAGCCGCTAGTGGTTTAAACCAGGTTGTAGGGTGCAACAAACCTCACTCATACCCTTTTGTCATCCCGATAATATGAAACAGTGTAAATAAAGATAGGTTATATTCTGTAACAAACAAGGCAGCGTTAATAGGCAATATACGTATAAAACATAAATGACCATGTATATATAATATAAAAAATCAAAAGCCCAGAAAGCCATAAAGCATGTACTCAATGACCTGGCAGAAGCCAGAGAAACAAGAGAACAAATCATTAAGGGTAAGACGAGACCAGGTTTAAAACAAACATCAAACGCAAACGTCTTTTGGATTTGATTATTATTCTGGCAAGTTTTATGCTACCTGTTTCGGAACTATCTGCAATACTTTATGTCTACAAAAAACAAAGACTCGCGTTAAAATAGGCCGCAAATATACCTGTGCTTGCCTTGAGCCGGTAACCATCAAATTGAAAATCAAGACAACACAGACGCAATCCATTTAAGTATGGACATGATGGATTGCATAGCTTTAAGTCATTTTAGCCCTCCGTGTCTCAAAATAGGTTATTTTACTTATTTGCTAAAACCATTTTTTTTACGCAGAAAATATATGTTACCCAGTGACAAACATTCGTTTGTAATGCCTATGTCCACCAACTATACATGTTGATCTCAGCCAAATTAGCATACCCTAAATAACTTTATAAAATATCGTAAACAAATTCTTGGTTTACCAATGTTCTATCGTAAGTCCCATTTTCGCATTTCTGACTGTGATCCTCGTCTGGTTCATTGTTAATCATTGTCCAGTCTGAGGGTGACAGGGAGAACAGAGCTCTGTATGATGGGGTTATTATTGCAAAGCTAACAGCTGGCTCAGTCTGTAAGAAATATACGTATACCACCTAAATTGATGATATTTGATGATGATAATGATGATGAGGATGATGATGATGATGATGATGATGATGATGATGATGATGATGATGATGATGATGATAACGATAACGATGATGATGATAACGATGATGATGTTGTTGATGATGATGATGTGGATGAGAATGATGATGATGATGATGATATTGTTGTAATTGATGATTATGATGATCGTCATCATCATCGTCTCATACCACAATTTATTTTCCATAGGGGCCCATTGTAACGTTTTTGTTCATGGCATAGAGATAAACAAAAACTCCTTCATTGATCCAGTAACTTAACACAATTAACAAATATTTACCGGGATGAATTTGTTTTGTTCATATTGGCATGATACCCATCACAATTTAGCATAATCATATGACAAAAATACAACACCGGTGTTATTAGACACATGATGTGTAAAATGAGGCATAATTAGCTAGAAATCTTATATCAACAATTTGTCCGTAATATTTTCCTAAACTGCTGTAGATTTAGAACCTGGTAAGGATAAATCATTGGGTGCGTTCAGGGTTCTCCCATCGGCAACCACGTTGGTTAACTTTGGGTTACCAATGGCCGCCGATGGTAACATTTGGTACTAACGAGGCCACCGATACTACCTCAGGTGTAGAGTTGCGGGAAGATTGGTTAGCAACGTTCTATCTATCGGCGAACCAACGGCTGACGACGGTGACCGATGGTAGCCGATAGTGTTTTCGGTAACGGATGGGAAAACCCTGAACGCACCCAATGTATGCAATGGAAAGTCCGGTAATAAGGGGACCTTTTCTATCTAACTCCTTCATCTGAAGGGCACGAGTATTCAAGGGAATATTCAAGGGAGATACTAGTTTTGTGAGTCCCATCATGGTCATCATCATTATCATCATCATCATCATCATCATCACCATCATCATTACCACCATCATCATCATGCGTTTAACGTTAATAAAGCGGTCAAAGAAGAAGGAGAATAATTTGTTGCTGAGGACTAGGATGATCATGATGATTATTATTACGATGATTATTATTATGATGATTATTATTATGATGAGTATTATTATGATTATTATGATGATTATTATTATTATTATGATGAGTATTATTATTATTATGATTATTATTATGATGATTATTGTGATGATGATTATTATTATGATGTTTATTATGATGATAATTATTATTTTGATGTTTATTATAATCATGACGATTATTAATATGACAGTTATGATCATGATGATTATTATTATGATGATGATGATTATTATGATGACGATTATTATTATGATGATTATTATTATGATGATGATTATTATTATGATGTTTATTATGATGATGATTATTATTTTGATGTTTATTAATATGATGATCATGATTATGATGATTATTATTATACACACCTCTGTTATTTGCCATGAAGGCAGCTCAGGAACCTAGAGACAAAAGGAAAACAGAAATTAATTCTATATTTTTCTCAATTTTAGGCAAGTTTTAATTTGTAAAATAGGTTTTTCTTTGCTATAGCATATATCTGCAGTATGAAAGACAGATGATACAGAAAATCCCATGTTGATATGAGGTTTCATTCAAATTTCAGAAGTGTTTGACCTAATCACCACATATTCAGCTGGCTAGTGATGAATTGTGTATTTGCCATAGGGTTCACATAAATATGAAAGAGAAAAAAAAAAAACCTTGCTAACATGTATTTTATTGTTTTAAATTACTGGTCTTGGCTATACTGACGATATTAAACCAGCAACAATGTCTGCTGGCCTGCTTTGAAGCTCAGAAGGCTGTATAGTAAACCTATGGGGAAATTATTGACGATGACGTATATATATATATATAAGTTAGAATGTTTGAGCATCCAAATTCTATAGACACAATATAAATAGATTTAACCAGCCATGATTAATCTGCAAATACATACTGAACCAGACAGCTAACGCACCAGTAGACAATACCTTTAATATCTCAATAATAACAATCAATAAATCAAAACAAATTTCATTCTGAACGAGACAAAATATTATCAATAACGACCGTATATTTAAAAAAGCATTCAAATCACCTGTCTCCAACGGTACCAGTCGGCATATAATAAGTTCAGACATTAAAGGTATGGTCTCCTGGTGCATTAGCTGTTTGGTTCAGTATAAATTATATGACCTGAATACCTGGATATAGTTTTGATAAACGGATTTGTAGTGTAATTTTGCCGTTATTTGCGTGTTAGTTTCTTTAAACAAGATCAATGCGAGTATTAATGTAGTCATATATACCTCCTTCAGAAAAACCGCACGTGGCATATTACATTCGCTGCAGTAGAGATTTTTAAATGGCAACCATCTGGCATAAAAATCACTTTTTTCGCAAAGTGTTTCCATGGCAGTAGAACCGGATTCGTCAATCTTTAATACGTTTTGCCACGCCCCAGTTTCGTTGCACTTTGAAATTGTGGCATTTGTGTCAAACGTTATTTCGTTAATTTTTGGATTGCAAATAAAGCACGCATAGTTTTTGTAAATCAAATAGTTGATTGTATACTGTGGAAGTGCTAACACGTTTTCCGAGTTACTCTCACAGACATCACGGATTGCCTGTTGTTCAAGTGGCCATTGTTGTGTTTGGTTACATATGGAGTAGACCGATGTTGTTTTATTTTCGTATATTTTGTTTAATACATCTGACAATTGCAGTCCGTGTGTTTCGTTAAAAAATAGTTTGGGTCGTAACACTCCTTCAAACGTTTTGGAAGCAGTTTCAACGCTATATGTTCGTCTGCATTTCCTGGAAACTAATGGTTTAAAAGAAACTTGACAAACCCTTTTAGTTAAATTTAACAACTCTTCTAATTCAAAAAAATGCGTCGCCTCAGCTAATGTTTCGCACTGCATCTGAATTTGAACATTGGCTATTTCAGTTCTTTTATTGTTGCATAACATGCAGTAGATGTTTCTGTACGCAATTAACGAATCACTTCTCACTGGAATATTAAAAAGAATATTCCGACTTGCATTGCTGTTACTGCCGGAGCACATTTCTGACA
Source organism: Cyrtodaria siliqua (assembly GCA_037043455.1). Classification (NCBI taxonomy): domain Eukaryota; kingdom Metazoa; phylum Mollusca; class Bivalvia; order Adapedonta; family Hiatellidae; genus Cyrtodaria; species Cyrtodaria siliqua. The sequence continues at coordinate 35,261 of JAWPHD010006438.1, forward strand.
TCTGGTTCACTTTATTACCTAGACATTTATCAATGATTAAATATCCCAAATCATCACTAATGCTACTACTTTCAGAACTAGCTGTATTGTATGGTTCATTTGCTGGACGACCAGTATTTTCATTGTTGTCCGTTTTTCTCTCTACTTTGTCTTGTTCGTTAATTTTAACAAAATCACTATCCAAAAAGCAAGAATACGGACGTTTCTGCAATAAGACATCTACGCAACAGTTGTCGTTTTCCGCACAGACAGATTTACACACGCAATTTCGGGACTGACATACTGGATTTTCCATTGGTGTATGTGAGGCATTTTTGGAATTGGGTTGTAGACTGCATATGCGTGCTTCTCCGCACACCGATTTGTACCCGTCTAATTGTTGATCTAACAACGCTAGATCTTCAGGTGTTGTTTTTATATCAATATATCCTTTCTGGGGATAGTTCGGTATAAGCATATCGCTGTACACGACGTTCAATAATCTTTTCATGCTAGTTATTATTTGTTTATTGCGACCAGTAAATGGCAATGTAATAGTAATTCTAGAAACAAGTTTTGGGCTGTACAAATGTTCCTCCTTAATCGTTACTTTTCTGTCATTTAATTTGTATCGATCAGTTGAAACGTTATACATGTAAATTCCGTTGCAAATCATGCAGTACACATTTTTAAATGGTGATAGTCGTTGAATTCTAGGTCGATAAGTGCAAGCTGTGGCAATTTCTTTATCGTAATCCACGTCGTTCCAGTCTCCAGTTACGTTACATGTATCTATCCTCTTTTCTGATAGTTGCGACGCAATGCTAGGATTACATATGTAACAAAACACATTTTGATAGTTCTGGTATGTTAACAGTAAATGTTGACAAGCCCAGTCTATATCAGGATCATATGTTTCCCAGAGTCCGGTAACGTTGCAACTATTAATTTCATATCTTCCGCTAGAACGTATTGTTTGTCTGCAATCTGATACCTGTTCATATATATCATGTGAATTAAACTGGTAAGATATTGCACAATTATTTTCAATTAACGCTTTTCTAAATTGATGAATAGATTCGTAATTAGTGGTTGGTGTGTCTCTGATACATTTGACTGTTATTTTCCAAGGCTGGTAATTCGTTTCTCCATTACACATGGCACAAAACCGGTTTTTATATTTTAGACGTGTATCAAGTGACGTCACAGGTATGGCAACGTCTCCTTCTAATAACGTGTCTTCGCCACTTTCACATTTAATGCGTATGTTTTGATCGGATTTCGTGGGGCAAGAATGTATCATACTGTACGATATAATCTTATCTTTTGGAAACAATGCAACGTTAATGCATCCGTAATTAAGATAGCCGAAGATGCTGTCGGGGCAGCAGGTCTTTGTTGCAATACAAGATGGCCCGCAATAGCATTCACTTCCACAATTTGTCATAGGTCCTGACATTCTTCCGAAAGGAAATATATTTTCATTTTTTATACCGCATGCCCTTCTGAGTGGACAAATCAATGTGAATTCTCCCATCAACTTTTCGACGTCTATTGAACGCCCGGTTCTATTTTGGATCCCTTCCTTGAGATTCGCTATGCCATCTGTAGCTAGTTCATCTCCAAGTATTTTACGTGGTGTGCAAATACTGACGACAGCAACTATGGTGACTAGTAAGGCATCTAGATGTGGCGGTGAGTAAGTCCTCATTGTGACAGTCTGCTAAAGAGAAGGAAAATAAATGCGGATCTGATATCAGATACTTTTAATATAATTTACTTGTGGTATACATTTAATGTGATTATAGCAGCTTTAACAGACATTGGGAAGGAATCTACGATTATTCTATGAGAATCCCTTTATATGAAAACATGAAATGCGCTGATCATGCATAACATGAATCGCAGTCAGAGCAGACGATTTAAATTCGTTATTTTGTAGTTTTAGCGTGTCTCTAACCAAGCGTGAAATACACAAAACAATGAAAATTTTATTTACATATTCTTAGATGGGTACTTTTGACTTGTATACACTAATTTAAGACGTAGTACAAGTGTATAAATACAAAATTAGACAAACCTTATTCTACATCTGTCTCCCCTTCCTTCCACTTGCCCTGTTGTTCTTCTCTTATCCTCTATTCCCTGTCTCTTTGTACGCTACTGAACTGCTTCACTGGAAACATCAATTTGTTAAGTCAATCAAATTAAAATGTCACAAATAGAAAATACTGTATGATATATATATATATACTTATACATTTTGAGAATCCAAACTTTTTAACCAGACAGACCAAACTCCAAAACAGGAGCGCCGAATACGCATCATATTCAGTCACGGATAGTTTAAGAACCCATGAATAAATTGAAATTTTTAATCGGTACATATACATTACTATATGGCCTGAACATCTGGATAGAGTTTTGATTAACGTTTCTTGCAGTGTTATGTTGCCTGTTTTAGCTGTTAATTTCTTTAACCTCTAATAATAAATAATACAATTGAATAATGCACAGCAATAGTCACGTTGGAACCTATTGTATTTGGTGGAGGGGGTGGTGGGGAAGGGTGTTAGCGGTGGGGGTGGGACACAATGTGTATAGGTAACTGTAAATCATTGATATGCATTACAGTGTCATGAGAAAATGGCGTTATTCAATTAATGAGGCTCGCACAATACAGGTTTTGCATGAAGCTAACATATTAATTCATAAAAACAAGTCTTTCGTTATATTGTTGTTTCTATTTGAGCTAGTTGGTGGTATTGTCTATTAACAGTAAATAGCCAAGCATTATATGCTTGCCAAGCATTCCGTGCTTCAATGACCAGACCTGGAATTCACCAACCATTCTTCAAACTATTCTTAGACTTGAGCTCAAATATTTCGATGACCTTCAAAGATAAACAATCGTAAAACGTTGCTATTTATTAGTATGCATCCTATATATACATAGTAGCCTGTTGTGAACGTTTATTCTGTTATTATTATAGAAATAGTTGTGATTGGAATTTGCATACTTGATCTTAGGTCAAAGAATATTCACTGTTGGTGAATTAAAGGCCAGGTAATTTGTGCAGTTAACTGTCAATCACTATTAGACATACAATTGCACGAGAAAATTGTTTTGTTTTAATTCTGTAACCGATTACGAGGCCCGCCCAAGACAGCTTTCTTATGCATGAATTAGTTTTAAAACATAAAAGCAGGGTTTTCATTAAATTGCTTTATTTTACTTTTTGATCTTAAAACAATAATATAATTATCAAAACAGTTCTGTATTTAGTACAGCTAAAACAAATCTTCATACAAAAGCAAATTACAGTATTGTATAGTTTTACCCCCAGATAATATTCAATAGAACAATGCTCTACAGAAGAAAAAGCTGTCATCGGACCTCATTTTGTATACCTATGGTAATCAGTTATGAAACATACGCAAACAATTCTGAAAGATTGACCGAGCGAGCTTTCGATGCCTTTTCAATGATCATGTAAAGTTGGGAAATAGGTCCTTGCTTTAAAGGGGCCACATTCCCTACCCTTGTAGGCAGAAATTGGAGATGTGTCTTTATCAATCACATCAGATATTTAGCCTGTCAGTTATAGTGAATGACTCATGTAAACAAATCTCTCTTCAAGCAGACGACAGAAAACTGTTGTTAGATATCAGCGAGGAGTAAAGTTTTTTAATCCAACTACATAATTTCTGTTTATTTTATTGGAACTGTGACAATTTACTTCCCAGTAATATTCATGTTTTACCATGTATATTTTTATTGTATTGTCATCAGCCAGCAAATATCAGTGTTTATGAATGAAAATTAATTGCCAATTATAGTTGGTCTGGAGAAACAGGCTTTATTTACTGCAATACACAATATATGGAATAATTTGGACATTTATGGTGGTAGGAATGCATTTTCAAACATGAAGCCTAACTGTACACAGTATTGTTAGGAATGGCTGAACATAATGGAGATAATAAGATAAGGAAGTACATCTTATATAGGCCAAGTTATGATTAAGGAACATATACATCTCTGAGCATAAGGAGGGAATATTCAATTTTCAAGTGCATTGTGATGCTACTGATTCTGGTGCGTTTCTGATTCTAATGATAAAGATGAATTGTTATATGGAACACATGAATAGTCACAGATTCAAACATCCCATCTCATAGTATTGCTATGGAGGTTTACACACAAATATACTGCCACTCTCCATGCCATAATGTGTGTCGTGTGCTGTAAACACTACCACGTGTATTTGTGTACATTTTTCAGTTCATAACCCCACAGGCTCCTCCCCTATATTTTCAAATATTTGTCAGTTGGGATTAAAAATTATTTGAAACTAGGAATAAGAGATACTTTTTCACAATTTCTTTTTTACTAATACAATTGTTTAATATCAGACTACTTCTGTACCAAATATTGAATTTTTGATGAGGTGGAATTTTCAATATTTTGAAAAAGGTGTCCCTGATTTAGCTATGTACAAATTTAAATGAAAAACCTGCCCCAGCTCCATCTAGTGGCTTTTATATGGCAGTTGGACCTTTGACAAGGAGATCCGAGCTCTTCTATGATGTTTAGGGTGTTTGTAATTGTCCGAAAGATGCATCAATCTGTGTTTTATTCCCCAACATATTTCTCAACGTCAAATGGTCATTGAAAAAGCATCGAAAGCTTGTTCATGCTGCATGACCGATTAGCTTAGGTATAATTGATCCACGAGTAAAGTTTTTTTCTTTCAATAGCATAGCTATACTGAACAGTATCTTATATTTATGGAGAAGAAAAAAAATGTTATCTGTACTAAATACAAAACTTTGCTGATATTTCATTGTTTTGGAACAAAAATAAAACCAAAACACAACTAATGCAAAACCTCTACTGTGTTGACTTCATTCAAAAGCTGTATTGGGAGGGCCTTCTGATACACAATTGAATAACATCATTTCCTCATCTCATGCAATTGTATGTCTTACAGTGATTTACAGTTACCTATACATTTTCTCCCACACCAAATACAATAGGTTCGAAATAGGTTCTTAAACGATGTTGAATCATAGTGTTATGCATGGAACTGAAAATAAAGACAGCAAAAACAAAAAAATATGTTTAATTTAAAAAGAGTTGTCATGTTAAATGTGAGTTCAAGTTGAATGATATAATTTTAAAAGCTGTTAATTTATTTACGTATCGAAGGATTCACTTAAAATCGTAAATCGTCATTTTGAATTTAATGTTTTATTACTTTAGATATTTGCATTTAGGCCGTTTGCTGCTACCCAAATTTTGACATATTGGTACCACTCAAGCTGGCAAATTCTAATATGCATTTTCGGAAAGGTCAATGTCTTACGCTTCTCTTAAGCCAGGATAGTATTTTTAGTTCGGTAGCTTAAGTGTGTAAAACTACTGTTTTATAAAGGGAGGTAATTTTTAAGAAAATGTTCTAAATTGATATAAAAATGGATGTATGGCATGGATTAGCTCCACCAAATTTGTTTTTGTGTATTTGATTGCCATCAAAATGGTTACGTAAGTCTTGTAAACAGATAACAGTTCAATAGTTCAACCCTTAAATAAAAAGGTATAAAAACATATGGAAGCAAACATTTAACCATTTTAATCATTAAACGCATATTCTATCGAAAGAAGGTAAAAATAAGAAAACAAATTAGAATATATTTATACTTTTTAAGCAAATTACATGTAAATATTATTTTTTAGATTATATCTATACGAAACAATACGAAATATTATAAACGTGTGACCTCTCTGTAATAAAGATGTTGCTATAGAGGGAGATAATAAAGTACACGTTTAAGTTTTTCATTAAACAAATGGAGCTAAGATTAAAAAATGATTCACAGAAATGTTACAACTCAAAGTTCCATTTTATTTGTCTTTGCGTCAACTTCATAGCATGGCAGACAGGTAGGGATCACTTTGTCCGTAGTCTGTCCTCATTCGTCGTCTTCGTCCGTCTAACCGTCAGGCTTCAACCTGAACTTGGTCATAACTTAAAAAGTATTTCACCTATGTTCATGAAACTTCATAAACATCTTTATCTCACCCCAAGGAAAGTCGTTACACATGTCTAATAACTCTGTTTTTTTTATTTCGGCAAAGTTATGCCCCTTTCCATTAAACTTGTACCTGTAACCTGACCTAGCTCATAACGTTAAATAAGCACATGGCAGCCTACAAAGTTCTAGTTATTTAATTAACATATGCAAAAGCCTAATATTATGTGATTATCAGCCCTTGATTCCATCATTGAATTATATACTATTGTTAAATTCACATATGTATAGCATAATTGTAAAAGTACAGCACTGTTACAAAAAGAAAAATATTCTTTATATCCCATGTGCCTTCAATAAACAAACGATACACATGAAAAGCGTGCACTTCGGGTTTTCTGGTCGTACCCTAGATTGGTTTTCTCTTGAGCTGCGACTACTATGGTTGTTCAGTACGATTCTGGATACATACTGAGTTGTTTATTATTCTGTATGTGTTTCTTTAGTTAGTTTCTCTGGATGTGGACTTCATTGTTAGAGAATTCCTTTTGATGGGATTCAGTTTTGCTTGTGCAGTGTGGCGGCAGTAAAACGTCTCCCCGTGCTTGCAATCAGTACTGTTATTCATTCGATCTTTGGAGATCGCTGAGCCCGATACTTATATTTAATCATCGGTGGTACTTTTTCAATTCTCTTCGGGGCATTTAATTTTATTAGATAATGGGACCATACGCCGTATGACATGGGGAAGAAAGATACTCCATGTCCACCGCCATATGCATGCCATCTTCGGGATGGTTAAAATTTTGTACTATTGATTTGATTAATATTGAGTTCTGCTCAACCCGTGGCTAGAGGGCGTGAGCGGTAGCTAGCATATTTCACTACCGCTCATGAACAACCGAGGCAACAATATTTCATATGTGTCGTTTTCGGCCGTTTCCAAAGGTCCATTATCATACTCTTGTTTATACTGTCTTGTCTATTTCAGCGCTGAAGACAGGATAATAGCGAGGATTGTGCGCATATAAAATCGATTCAAGCTAACCGGTAGGCCTTATTGCCTACTGACCGTTCCAAGTCGGTAACCCTGTCTTCACCACCCTTTCTAGTGATTTTGTCTCTTTCATTGTATTATCAAACCCTTGTTTGCAGTGCAGTGCGGACCTACAATGCCATTGCGTTCGGACGCTGTGGTTTCTATAGGACCCTATATCTCAATTTTACATTGTAAACTGAAATACGTGGTATGGTGAAACGTTCGGATGAACAGTTTATTAGATTTGTTATTTGGTTTGGTCCATTTTTGTTCGAATATAGACATGCCAATGATCAATTGGTTTTGTTTGGCAATGTTTCTCTGCAAAATAGTCACTCAGTTCTGTTTAACACATTCACAAATATAGTTGCCTGTTATAAAATCTTTACAGAGGAAGTCCGTCGATGTCATCATACTATAACATCGAGATTATTTCGAAACCACATGTTATTGAAAGAATATCTTTGCCTTTTTACAATGGTGCACTTTGAAATTTGGATGATGTGATAACATGGCTTATTTTATTTAGAAATGATGTTTCGTCTGCTCTCACTGGATAAATGAAACAAATTATTTCACATTAGAAAAAACACACAAACATTTGAATAAAATTGCGTGTTACTTTTCGGATATAAAGGGCACAATTTTAGCCATATACGTATTTTTTCTGATATTATGTTTACGTAAATAATATTGAATTACTGTCATGTACTTTATGGTTGACATTGCTCATGCCTAAAGTATGATTTGGTTGAAAATTCAACTTGACCATACCCCATCCATTTTGGAGTTTGTTTATATAAAGATGGCAGATCAATAGTCCTTACATATGCAGCAGCTAGCGCGTGTTACACGTGATGAAAGTTAACACAGGGGAGATACAAAGGCAATGTTGCAAGGAGGTTTATTGAAAGACTAGCACAGCAGTCTTTGCTTCAGTTCTTGGGAGTAGGAAGAAATACAAAAAGATCGGACAGGGAAAGTAGCATTCAAGGAGGACAGTCAACAACAAAACACAGAAACAAACACGCACACAGACAAACAAGAAGGCAAAGGCAATATTAAATGCAAAATACAACACAAACACAAAAGGGTTGACAATAGGGCTACCGCCTTGGAACGGTCAGTGGCAAAGTAGGCCACTGGGGGTTTAAACCGGTTCTAGGGTGCACCAAACCTCACACTTACCCTATTGTCATCCTATTAAAACAGGACAGTGTAAATAAAGAATCCCCGCCATGATCTAATCTCTAACCAACAAGGCAGCATCAATAGGCAATATAAGTATAACACAAATATGCTCGTGTAAATATGATACAAAAAAACAATAGCCTAGAAAGCCACAATGAAGGTACTCAATGTCTTGGCAGAAGCCAGAGCAGTAAGAGAATAAATCATTAAGGGTACGACAAGAAAGATCATGGACAAACATCAAACGCCACCGTCCCAATGGGCTTTAGGTAGGCGTCATCATAGGGTCCATAGCCTGTCCGGTCATCGTACAATTAAAGAGGAAAGCATAGTGGCGAACTGTAAAAGGGTCCACCACCAAGCATGCAGTACGTTGCAAAATGATAGGGTCATAACCTCTTTTGATAAACTTGTTAACAAGTTTAACAAAGATAGTATGACCAAGAATCTTACGAAGTTTATAAATCACATCACCATAGAAGTCAGGTTGTGATAGTCCTTGTCGCAGAAGAGTCCTTAAATTACTCTTATATTTAGAAAGAAGATCAGGGTTACGATAATAAAATTTTGCAAAGGTTTTACGAAGTTTATGGTAACGGTAACCCTGACTGAGTAACTTTTTAGTTATACAAAGATTACGAATATTAAAGTCCTCAACTCGAGTACAAGCTCTAGAAAAACGAATGAGTTGAGACAGATACACCCCATAAGAAGTTGCTCGGGGAACATCCCCATCCAAGTGGGGATAATTAACAATGTCAAAATTAAAATCATCTCTCTTGTCATAGATTTTGCTAATTATTTTACCATATTCAATCGAGAGATCTAAATCAAGAAAAGAAGCGTTATTATCAGATATATTTTCTTTATTAAGCTGAAGTTCTTTAGGATAAATATTATCAACCATAGTTGGAAAGAAAGGGTTGTCAATGTTCAGTATGTCATCCAGATACCGAGAGGTCTCATTAAAAGCTTCAATAACATCTTTCTTAAATGAAAACAACTGATTTACAAAGTAGTTTGAGTCTATGACTGCTGTAGCTCATGACACCTTTACATTTAAAGAAATACTATAACGACTTTTTTTACATTTTAATCATAATTTAAATTTTATAACTATTCCAAAAAGCAGCGACTTTCATTCATTTTGTGTTGATTTCCCCACAAAATTTCAAGATTTATATATTTTATTCATTCCAAATAAAACATTTTATGAACATGTATATAACAGATAACTTTAAATCTCCTTATATTGTGATGAGAATTGTATTTTTAGAAGTAATCCCGTTTTTAATGATTTTTGTTCAAATTTGTAAATTTTTGCCCAAAATATTCCAATTTTTCCAAATCTCTGATCCTTTAGAATTTTACTTATATTTCAGGTCATCTTTAGATGAATGACAATACTTTAAAACCTTCTATTTTGTTTAACTGGAAGTGTCAATATATTTTTTTAAATAATTATTTCAAAAATCAGCAAATTGTATGTTTTTTTTGCTGATTTCCCCCCAAAATGGCAAGTTGTATACATTTTGTTCATTTACAATATAATTTTTATTTACATGAATATAACAGACAACTTTCAGAAGCTTCAGTTGCCTAATATTGCAATGATAATAATATTTAAAAAAAAATCCATTAGCGATTTTTGTTCAGATTTGGATGTTTTTGCCCAAAAATAATGTGTTAAGCTACCGTTTCAGAAAAACTATCCTGGCTATTTATTTTTTACTAAGATATATCTAAAAGATGGTAGCATTTTAAATTTGCCAGCTGCGTTGGTACCGAAAAGTTGAAAAGCCCATGTTCTAATTTATGAATTATATTCTGAATAAAAATCCTAAATTACTCACTTTTGTATCGTAACTAAATTTCTTATTTTAAATATATGTTAGAATAGTTGTGCGATAAGTATTTTGTTTTGACAATAGTTGGTATTGCATTTATTTTTTGTTTAAATTGTTACATATTTTGAGAGTCATCCCAACATGAAATGTGCTGATAAAACACATAACATGAATCGAAGTCCGCTTAAAGAAATACACTTTTTAAATTTGGTATTAAAAAAAACATAAAAATTTAACCCAATTATTTCAGATTCTCCTTCTATAATAAAATGAAACATGTATAATCCTAAATTATCTTCCCTTTAATTTAATACCGTTTGAAATTCAAGTAACTGTAATTCAGCGTTAACATTAAATATTTCGAAAATTTCTTTTGTAAACGCATTTGTAGTGGCAATGCTAATAAAACATGACGCCAAATATTTTTAGCGGGCATATTTCAAAATTAGGACAATCAAACGCTGCACTAATTCAAGTACTTAACAAAACCTATATACCCGTGTAGTATACGTTTTCTAAGAAAACACATCGATTTGAACGTTTTAACATACGTTCATGCAATCAGAGCAGACGATTTACACTCGTTTAACCATACAAGCGCGAAATACTTAAAACAATGAGAATATTATTGACATATTCTTAGGTGGGTACTTAGGATATTTAAATAACTGATGAACACATACACACATATACTAAAGGAAAACAGAAACAACACTCTGTATTAATAACTGATCAACACATACATCAATATACTAAAGGAAAACAGAAACAACACTCTGTATTAATAACTGATCAACCCATACATTAATATACTAAAGAAAAACAGAAACAAGACTCAGTATTAATAACTGATCAACGCAAACATACATATACTAAAGGAAAACAGGAACAACACTCTGTATTAATAACTGATCAACTCATACATAAATATACTAAAGGAAAACAGGAACAAGACTCAGTATTAATAACTGATCAACTCATACATAAATATACTAAAGGAAAACAGAAACAACACTCTGTATTAATAACTGATCAACCCATACATTAATATACTAAAGAAAAACAGAAACAAGACTCAGTATTAATAACTGATCAACGAAAACATACATATACTAAAGGAAAACAGGAACAAGACTCTGTATTAATAACTGATCAACGCAAACATACATATACTAAAGGAAAACAGGAACAAGACTCAGTATTAATAACTGATCAACTCCTACATAAATATACTAAAGGAAAACAGGAACAAGACTCAATATTAATAACTGATCAACTCATACATAAATATACTAAAGGAAAACAGAAACAACACTCTGTATTAATAACTGATCAACTCACTGACCCTAAAAATGTTGCGTTTCTTTTTTCCTAAAGATATGTTTCCCGATCCTGACCTTGACATATGAAGTTTATTGCACATAATATTCCAAAGAAATCACAAGATGTTTTGTAAAAGTTGTAGTTAGTTTGAGAAAGGACACAATTGGGATGTTGTAGTCGTTTTAATCACAGTACACTTTCAAACAAGAAATTTATAAATGTTGATATGTTGAAAAATTTCAATACTATGTTACTATATTTAACGTAAATTTGCAAAATTGTGCATACTAAGTTTGTTCACATGCTTGAGCGAATTCCCGATTTGCGTTTCTTTTTCGTTTCAGTATGTATATATATATATATATATACGAGATCCCAATTTAGAAAGTTGCCGTAGTGAGATCATATCTCTCCCTTTATTATATTTACTGAATTCACAATATCCCCAAGATCCGGCACCTTTCATTGTCACTGTCTCAATATAGCTGTGTGTGGTTGAACGCTTAAATGTGGCCCACTCATATGAGCTATAAGTGTATGTATGTATGTATGCGTCTATATGTTAATTGTGCTTCCAGACGAGCGTGTTATGATGTAGAGATACAGTTCATCAACGTGTATTGCAGCTACCTTTTAAAAGGAGTGAATGTATACGCTTGATTTCTGTGTATCTCGTCATAGCTAGGCGCCCTGCCGTAGTTCGTCCGAAGGTTGTCTGTCCTTGGTAGTTCACAAATGTTTCTCCCTATATATAATTCTGCCTTGTGAACGTGAATCACTTACGAGATCCCAATTTAGAAAGTTGCCGTAGTGAGTTCAAATCCTCTCCCTTTATTATATTTACTGAATTCACAGTATCCCCAAGATCCGGCACATTTCACTGTCACTGTCTTAATATAGCTGTGTATGGTTGAACGCTTAAATGTGGCCCACTCATATGAGCTATAATCACACCAGATTACCGGCAGCCGTAGGCACAGTTCGGCAGCCGTAGGCACAGTTCCCGGTAAATAAAAAAACAAGTTGCAAAAGGGTAAATAAATCTAGTTTTATGACTTGTTAGCCTGAACATATTAGAAAAGTGAATCGGCCATTTTAATATCGAAGGAATGTGTCATATATATCAGTAGACGTTTGATTCAGATACATTAAGTTACATAGAGTGGCCTTAAAACGTAATTAATATCGTTTTAAGGCCACTCTATGTAACTTAATGTATCTGAATCAAACGTCTACTGATATATAGGACACATTCCTTCCAAATTAAAATGGCCGATTCACTTTTCTAATATGTTCAGGCTAACAAGTCATAAAACTAGATATATTTACCCTTTGGAAACTTGTTTTTTATTTACCGGGAACTGTGCCTACGACTGCCGAACTGTGCCTACGGCTGCCGGTAATTGGTTGTGATAATTGTATGTATGTATGCGTCTATATGTTAATTGTGCCTCCAGACGAGCGTGTTATGATGTAGAGATACAGTTCATCAACGTGTATTGCAGCTACCTTTTAAAAGGAGTGAATTTACACGCTTGATTTCTGTGTATCTCGTCATAGCTAGGCGCCCTGCCGTAGTTCGTCCGAAGGTTGTCTGTCCTTGGTAGTTCACAAATGTTTCTCCCTATATATATATATATATATATATATATATATACTGCGTCGTCAGTAGGTTTACAAACTGTTTCATGTAGAATGTTTAATGCACGAACACTGGTGACGTAGTACACAGGAAATATCAATAGTAAAGTGTTAATCCTAAAATGCTTTCAGTAAGCCTAAACAATGTATATCGTAACATCCCCCTTTCTTTAGAAAACAATGAAAGAAAATTGAACTTTGTACTATGCATCAGGCAACTTATACTATTGAAAAGAAATATGAACTTAAAACAGTTTAAGTCAATATGTATATGGTATTAACTTTTACCACTCATAAGGACTGCAACTAAAAAACAGTGTAGAAAACACTACCACTGACCGAAGCAATTCAACTTAAATGTATCTAACTATGTTTTCTAACTTAACTAGTCTATGTCATAAGTACATATGTACTTAAACAAAATCTTCATATCTCTTTGGAGGCCTTATGTCTCTTGTCCTGGTTGATTTGGATGGATTTTCAGAATTGATCGCAGGATGTCTGTTTATTGGTTCTGGTTTGGGCGATGATTCCACATGAATGATCTTTTCTTTACACTGAGAACTTTTGCCACTCACTTTTACTTTTTCACTAGTGGCTGAATTTTTACTAGCATTTACACTTGATTTACTAGCACTTTGGTTTGCTCTATTAGCTGCTTTTTCTACACACTTTTGGTCATTACTATTACACTGATCATTAAAAACACTTTGATCACCGATTATTGACTCCGGAATGGCTTCTGATGTAGATATGATGTATTTTCGGTTGCGTCTGTATAGATGACCATTTACATCGACGACATAGGACCGTGGTGAATGTTGTTCCACACAGGTTCCGAACCGCCATTTTTTGTCTCGATCATTTGGTAGAGGCGCAATACGTATTGATTGTCCAATAACCAACTCTGGCAAGTCCTTGGCTCCTTTATCGTACTGAAACGTGGATAGCTTGTGTTTCAGCATTTTTTTCTGTAGTACGTTTTCTACTACTTTAGGCTTAAGTAGCTCATCCGCAATTGGTAATGTGTGTCTTGTTCGCCTTGACATTAGGCGCTGCGCTGGACTGCTGTCCATTGTTTCTGTCGGAGTGTTTCTCCAGTCGAGAATTGTTTTCCAAATGTCTCTATTGCTCCTGATCGCTTTCTTCACCAACCCTTTCGCGATTTTGACAGCTGATTCTGCCTTTCCGTTTGACTGACTGTGATACGGTGAAGACGTGACATGGTCAAATTCCCATTGTTGAGAGAATTTATTGAACTCAACACTACATAGTTGAGGTCCATTGTCTGATACGAGAGTGTCCGGAATAACATGCCTGCTGAAATGGCCTTTCAGACAGTTTATTATCGTAGCTGATGTTGTGTCCGGTAGCAAGTCTAATTCCAGAAATCTGAGTAATAATCGACTGTCACTAAGTAATCAGACTGCTTTAACGTGAAAATGTCCACTCCAACTTTGCTCCAAGGCCTGTCTGGAACATCATGTGTTATTAAAGTCTCTTTCTGTTGCTTGGAACTATATTCATTGCATATGCTGCATTTTTCAATGTGATCACTGATTTCATTGTTCATATTTGGCCAGTAGAGTACATCGCGTGATTTCCTGAGACAGGATTCGACTCCCATATGGCTTGCATGTATTCTGGTTAGCATTTCACTACGAAGAGTCTTTGGCACTACTATTCTACATCCTTTGTAGACCATACCATCTTGAACTGATAATTCATCACGAATGTTCCAATATTCACGAATTAAAACTGGTACTTCTGCTTTCAAGTCTGGCCATCCAGACAGAATAACCGACTTAAGTGTTTGTAGTGCTTCATCTTGGTATGAATGTACTTGAATTTGCTTAAAGCGCTGTTCAGTCACGTTAACTGTTTCCGCAAAGTTAATTGCTGCTAAATCTTCTTGCAGTTTCTGCTCTTGAACGCTAAATACTTCAGCAGTATTATCTTTGTCCGTTTGTGTCATTGGTAGGAACGCTCTGGATAATGTATCAGCTATGTACATCTCTGTCCATTTCGTGTATTGCAGACATAAACTGTATTTCTGAAGTCTTAAGATCATACGTTGCAGTCTCTTTGGTGCGTTTAACAATGGCTTTTTGTAGATTGTTTCTAGAGGTTTGTGATCTGTTTGTACAGTGACTAGAGAACGACCATATATGTAATGTTCAAACCGTTCACACGCGAATACTATGGCTAGACATTCTTTTTCAATCTGCGCGTAATGTTTTTCTGCTGTGCTCAATGCTCTTGAGGCAAACGCGACTGGTTGACCTTTCTGAAGCAATGTTGCTCCTAGTCCTGCTTCACTCGCGTCACACTGTAATGTTACTTCCTCTTCCAAATCATAGTATCTAAGAACTGGTTGTTCAGTAACTAGTCTCTTTATAGTGGCAAATGCTTCTTCTTGCTGCGATTCCCAATACCACAACGTATCTTTTGTCGTTAACCTTCGCAAAGGTTCACATGCTTCTGACAAATGCGGTAAGAATTTGGAAAGATATGTCACGAATCCAAGAAAACGTTGTACCCCTTTTAAGTCAGTTGGCTTTGGCATGTCCAATATTGCTTGTATCTTCTTTGGATCTGCACGTACACCACTTGAGGTGAGTACATGACCCATGTAACTAACTTCAGTTTGTCTAAGTTTCAGTTTGTCCTTGTTAAGCTTTACAGCTCTTGCTCGCTCTAGAACTTTAACAAGTTTCTCATCATGATCTCGTATGGCTTCTTCCATGGTCTCACCTTGACCATACACTAAGATATCGTCTACGATAACTTCTGTACCTTGTAGTCCTTCTACCGCTTCATGTTGTCTGCGCTGAAATTCTTCCGGTGCTGATGAAATTCCAAACGGTAGGCGTAACCACCTGTATCGACCGAAAGGAGTCCAGAATGTTGTTAGGTAACTACTTTTTTCTTCAAGTTTCACTTGCCAAAATCCATCTTTAGCGTCGAGAACTGTGAATACTTTGGCTTTTGACACTTTAGGAAGAATGTCATCAATTGTTGGCATCATGTACTTAGAACGCTTTATTGCTTTGTTAAGATCTTTAGGATCTAAACATACTCGAAGTGTATTTGGTTTTCTCACAACCACCATACTACTAATCCAGTCAGTAGGTTCTACAACTTTTGTAATGACTCCTTTGTTCACAAGTCTTTCAATTTCTGCTTTGACTTCTGCTTTCTGCGCGACCGGTACCCTTCGCGGCTGATGCTGAACTGGTTTCATAGTTTTATCTATTTCAATGCTGTAGGTCCCTGGTAGGCATCCAAGTCCATTGAAAACATCACTATATTCTTGAAGAATATTTTCTTCTGTTAGTGTAGTTTCAGGTGTTTGTAACACACTGTTTACGACATTTACTGTCATTATGCCTAATTTCACACTAGCTGCTGCCGACAACAATGTTGAGGTATCTTTGCCTTCAATTTCCACAACATGAAATTCAAGTGTTTCTGTCACTTTACCTACGGTACAGTTAATGGTGCATTTTCCAACAGGAATTAATGTTCCCCCATCATACAATTTTAGCTTTGTTTTTGTTGGAGTAATTCTCAGCTTCTTTTGCTTTGTAATGCTTGACAGCACACTGGTTGAAATTACATTACACGAGGCACCTGTGTCTATCTGACATTTGACTGTCTTGTTATTGTTCTGCATCGACATGGTAACATTGACAAACCACTGTTTATCTGTCAAGGCATTCAATGTATATATGGACTCGTCACTGTCTGTTTCCTCCACTATGTTCACTTTAGGTCTCGAACTTTGTAGGCAGACTTTCGCGAAATGGTTTTTCTTCTTACATTTTGAACACGCTTTTCCATATGCCGGACAGTCTTTCTTGCCGTGTGTGAGTGAGTAGTAGTTTTTCTTTACCCTCGCTGTATTGCTGACGTGTGTTCCACCACAGTAACGACACATACTCTGCTCTTTCTGTTCTGAAGTACTTAGTTTGTGTTGTTTCCTTTTGTCAAAATTGTTAGTGACTTTCTGTTTTGACGTATAGTTCACCTCTTCTGTAGAACTGAGTTTCCTCATTTGGTGATCCGCTATCTCACTCGCTCTACACATGTCTACTGCTTTCTCGAGTGTTAAGTCTGGCTCACGAAGCATCCTTGACCTGGCTCCACTGTCTTTAGTGCCTAACACTATTCTGTCTCGAATCATTTGATTTTGCAGAGCACCAAATTCACATGAATTGGAAAGACCCCTAAGTCTGGTAACATAGACGTCTACACTTTCGTTTTGTAACTGATCTGTTGTGTTGAATACGTAACGTTCATATATAACGTTTGATTTTGGTATAAAGTGTTCCTTTAGTGCCTTCAATATTGCACTCACCTTTGCGCGGTCGTCTTCAGGCATGTCTAAATGCTGAAAAAGTCGGTAGCAATCTTTTCCCATAACACTCAATAGCGTAGCTGCGCGAATCGTGTCGTCTTTTCCCTCTAGTCAGGTTGCTACTTCATAATTGTTCCATTGAGATTCAAAGAAATTCCAATTATCCCTAAGATCACCCTTTACCTCCATTGGAAAAGGTACTGGAAGCTTGCTGGAAGCCATCTTACGAAGCGCGTCAATAAACCGTGAAGTTTCGCGGGAAAAGAATACAAGTCCTGGGAATAATACGCTCAATTCCGCACTTAAAACATGAGAGATCCTGGATTTGCTTTACAATCTCGTAGATTAGAAATTCGTTTGTCTCTCTGTTGTATTCTTAATGGTGACAATGCTTAATTCAGGCCGCATTTGCTGAAAGTATCGTCCGGTTTAACTTCTGACACCATGTTTCATGTAGAATGTTTAATGCACGAACACTGGTGACGTAGTACACAGGAAATATCAATAGTAAAGTGTTAATCCTAAAATGCTTTCAGTAAGCCTAAACAATGTATATCGTAACACAAACAGTGTACATCTGTGTTCATGTACATGGCGGGATAGGGATTTATCTGCTAAATTTACATTAATAATACTGAAATACTCAACAGACTATTATAGTTGCAGTTTAACCAAGTAATATGAGGAATATATAATGACAGTCGTTATGGTGGTAAGATAATGAGCCTCGGGATAATTCAGCGCGTCCGGGGGAAGATAGTTACTGCATCCTGATACGGCATTATATACGGTATTATATACATGTGAACATTGACATTTCGCAGACGACATTTCGGCCCATGCACATGTCGCCAATGCTTGAATTGAAACATTCTGCAAAAAACAGGCATCATGAGCTTTTATTTCTAATAAACAGGTTCAATAAACTCCTCTTGTTTTTGTGTACATTGCTTTCGAAGGATCCCGTTAACTGTTTGTATTTATTTATTACATTCATCATTTACATACTAGCGAAATAGAAAAAAAAACTTATATTATTTTTACATAGTGGGATGCAAAAACAATCTTTCTAGAACTTCTGCATTATTCATTAGGTTGCAGTCTATCTGAACTATTGTTTGGGGCGCTTGTTTCAGCCAAAGGTTTCTTGGACTTTTAAGATAAAATTAATCTACAACCTGAATAAGTTGTATATCATTGAAACAGACATTTTAGAGGTTAATAAAAATACCTTACTGTTCAATATCGGTTGAGAAATACAAATTCCATGTGCAAAAGTTGTTTTTGATGGGTCATTTTCAATGCAAAATTCTACTGCATGAACAGTTTGAAAAAAAAAAATTTTTAGAATTTCAATCCAAAATGGTTTTAAATTGTTGGATATTGGTAAATTAAGAAGGTCTTATAGCAAAATATATAGTATTACTGAAGTTATTTGACATTTCTTAAATTTCTGTTGTCCCACCAACAAGGAATTTACATAGGAAAAGCCCCATCAAAAAATCATTTTGGCTGTAAAATATTTATTTCTCAACCAATTTTCAAAAATAAAGCAGTTTTATTTACCACTAAAAATGCCATTTCTAAGATGTATAACTGATGTATGCATTATTTAAATTGCTCGAGTTACTGCAGATAAACCTTTGGCTGAAACCTTCCTGTATCAGATTTTCCTGGAGCACTAAGTATCTGCACAACTGGACCCTTTGAATTGAAAAAAATAGTTAAGAGAACCTTCTTCGCACTTTTTGTCCTTTTGGCAGCGGAATAATTATTTTTTTATTTAATGGGAGTTAATTCTGATACTTCCCTTAGAAAATAATAAAATAACATTTACTTTTTTGAAAATCACACTCTTACATAGCATTTCTAAAATCTTTCTTGCCATTTTCGCAGCCATTGTTTGTTATTAATCCGTCGTTGAGGTTCAAAATAATATATCCATGTCCCATCACCTGTTATGAGCTCATTTAAACTCCTTTCATCGACAGTTCAATTTTTTTTTAAGAGTTCTTTACAACATTTCACTCGTTGTGCCCTTTGCCCTTTGGTCAATAGATGGGGTATCCACCGTACACATACATTGTTTAATTTTAAACGCTTTGTTAAAATCTCATGAACACTTCCCTTGATATGCCCACTGACACCGCTATCTCAGAAACAGTATATATTGTATCTTCCTTCACAATAGCCTCAACAGCTGCAATGCTTCTTGAGGACAATGAAGTATTTGGTCTTCCGACACGGTCAAGATCTTTGACGTTGGGTTTTCCCTCTTTAAACACTTTTAACCTCCTGTAAACTGTGGTTTGAGAAACAGAAGAATGTCCATCAATGCTTTTAACTGCCTGAATGATTTGTTTCCCAGATATATTTAAAGCGCAATGCATTTTTATATCAGTCCTAATTTCTGCTTTTTATGCTGGTTTCATATTTACTACAGAAAATGGTCAGTTATGGGTAAGCTCTATTCAAAACCGTATAACACAATAATCCCTTGATAAATTGTGATTAAATGTTCAATATACATTGCTATTGAAATTACCTACAAAAGCACTTAAATATTATGCATGTATCTGACTTAATTTCTTCGGAAGGGCATCAGTCTCAAAGCTTTTTGAATGCCCCTCGTATAAGGTATTTTGAATCATACATAGTTTATGCCATCTGTAATATATATAACTTGTGATAATATCATAATATTAAACATTTTAAATCACACATACACAACCGCACGCACATACACACACACACACACACACACACACACCGAATGACTTCCAGCGAGGATTATCGTTATGTGTAGATACAAAAGCCTAAAGGGTATGTAGCATTCACGCAGCTAACCAAACACACACAACAACTATTACATGGATAAATAATTAATTAGGAGTAAGGGACGCGACAATACAAACATAAATGTGTTGACAACAGGGGTACCGCCTTAGAACGGTCAGTGACAAAAAGGGGGGTTTAAACTAGGTCCTAATAAGCATCAAACCTAACTCTTATATAATTATCGTCACCCCAATTAAACGGGACATTGTAACTAAGGAAATCACCGACAGACTAAATCCTCTAACAAACTGGGCAGCATTAATTGTCGATCTAAATAAAACACAACGATGATCATGTATATATGAGTATAAATATATAAAAATGCTAGAAAGCCAAAATAAGTACTCGGTAGCTTGGCAGAAGTAGGAGCAATAAGAGAATAAACGACTAATGGTGTGACAAGACAAAACTGAGGACAAACATTACGTCGGTTCATAGCACAGTCAAAGAGGAAAGGCGAACTGCAAATGGGTCGGTCCAAAACTAAACATACAGTGCGTTGCAAAAATAACTTTTTTGATACATTTCCTAACACGTTAAAGTTTGCATGAAATCGATCAGGATAACGTAACTTAATGTATGTTGTATTACCTTAAACGTTTGTTTTCTGAAAAGGTATGTGCTTAAGTTAATACAATTACAATATGTTTCTCTTTTCATTTAAGCTCTCACTCCCAACAGTAGAACAAAACAAAAGCAATATTTAAAATGTACAGTTTTCTCCATATTGTATAACTGAAACAATACACATAATCAATAGTTATTAAAAGGTACGGTTTTTAGGTGTTTTTTAATGTATTTTCATTCTGAAGATAGGCGTATCAATACACTACTGAACAAAATTAATTTAGCCCAGAAACAGCCTGTTAATTCCATAGAAGAGATACAAAACCGTGTATGTTCGGTGGCAATGATAAAGTGACATATATATGACAAATCATAATGCTTAAAAGACATTTCTAAACAAAGTCGTTGGGAACATACCTTTACAGTTTATCGAAAATCGTTCTCATTGCAAAGAAAAGGCGGGTAATTTTAAAATTACGAAATTTAAAACGTTTTTGTTTGGGAATAAATAACAATGTTTTATGGACACATTTTAGCAGTTTTAACAATAACAGAATGAGCAATTATTGTCAATGCCAAACATTGAATTTGTTCAAATCAACACGTTTGTATAACGAAATAAGTTGTGTTTTATTTAATGAAAGATAATTCTGATACTTCCCTTAGAAAATAATAAAATAACATTTACTTTTTTGAAAATCACACCCTTACATAGCATTTCTAAAACCTTCAAACAATTATATCACTGTTCATATTTTTAATATATGTCCCTAAAAATCGTGCTTAACTTATTTTTTTGTTTAATATATATATAATTCAAAGAAATAATGAGTATGTAAAAAGCCTACCTTGGTGTTACTTCGGGAACAAATAACCTCCATGATTAATACAAATACAAAATACTTGAACGTTTTATAAAACCTAATCCATGTTAGGCAAATACTACAAATATATAGTCAACAATAACAACTAAGCTTCAAGCAAAGTCATTTGGTTTACATCATTTATCACTCGCAAACACTACACACCTGTTTTTTTAATTAATTATATCACTGATTGTTAGTTAATGCAATTGTCATATATTACACGATACTACTTAGATGTGATCCCACTCATATGAGCTATACTTGTATGTCTGCGTGTATGTTAATTGTGTCTCCAGGCGAATGTGTTAAGATGTAGAGATACAGTATATCAGCGTGTGTTGCAGCTATGTTTTATAGGAATAGATTTGATACGTTTGATTTCTGTGTCTCTCATCATAGCTAGGCGTCCTGCCGTAGTCCGTCCGAAGGTTGTCTATCCTTGGTTGTTCGCAAATATTCTGCTGCCGCAGGCAGGTGATACTTATATGGGTTTTATATCTGTCTATGGTTAACAGACTGTGACTCATGTAAGTGGTGATAAGCATGCTTTACAACTTGAATTCCTAGAGAACTCGTCTGAAAAACTTGAATAGTATATTAAAGCACATATTTTGTAATGTTGAAAGGTTACCATTTTACTTGCTGAAATGACATTTTCGTAAACCAGTCTACTGAAATATAGCATGTAATTATTATTATATGTATATTAGCAACGAAATATTCACTAGCCTCTATAGCGCAGTTGATCGAGGCGTCGTGTTAGTACCGAGAAAGGTAGGGTTCAAGCTTGCTGATTTCCTTTTTTTTTTAAATTTTCATAATTATGGTTTTCATTATTTCTAATGGTAAGGTAGCAACAGTTCCTTTACATTTTTCACTTTGATAGCGCAATCTTATAATTACACATGGTAACAGTGAACAGTTTATATGTGTTGTAATGCACACTTATCCCTTACATGTGTACACTTGTATTTATGTGCTTACTTCTAGCACGTCGTGTTACAAGGGTAAATTGTAATCAATATGTAAGGCATGTCAAGGTATTTGAACAGAAAGAAGTGAGGTCGCCCACATTGATTTAAAATGCTTGGTAGGAAGAACTGATGGTAAAAATCGGGAAGAATGTAAGAAAAAACGGTCGTGGTGTGTTTATGTCTCCGTGACAACATTTATTATTTTCAATATTATTTAACACCCGTGACTTGATATATTATTATGTTAACTTTTTGTCTCTCGGCAGGCAGTCATTTTACGCTTGGTTAAACCTTGCTTGTTTCTCCCTATATATAATTCTGCTTTGTGAACATGACTCTCTCAGATCCCAACTTTCGAAAGTTGCAGTTATGAGTTCAAATTATCTCCCTTTAATGCGTACATACTATGGCATTCATTAACCTCGTGTATCTTGTTTATAAGATGAAAAAAGGCGTAAAAATGTTACTAGATTATTGGTTAACTTAGGAAAACGAAATACACCCACTCCGCAACCATTTCAACATTCCTCTGAATATGACAAGGGTTTAATGACGATGACGCAGACGCCGTGCATGTTTATACCACATCTGCGTTGTTATATAAACGAAACTAAACATGCCTTGTATTTGATTATATTATCTCTAGTATTGTCTCTGTACTACACCTACTGACGAAAAATGTTTATAAATTTAGTTATATACTGATCCAGTATGTAGTATATGAACGAATCACATTAGCGAGAAAAAAACGAACCCGCCAAATAACAGGAAAATTACACAACAAAACCGTTGATCAAAACTCTACCAGGAGTTCAGGTCATATAATAATGTATATGTGCCGACTAAAGGTTTATGTTTATTCATGGGTTCATAACATGTTCGTGATTGAATATGCGTAAAGCGAATTATGAGTTGGTAACTCTTAATTCAAAGCTCCAGTTTTGGGGTTTCGGCTGGCTTGTTAAAGCCGTTTATACTGTGTCTATTAAGTGCGGATTCTTAAAATATTTTTTACTTATGTATATAAAAGATTTATAAATGTTGTACATATTTTGCAAGATGTTGCTGTTGTTGGCGGGATAGCTACTTTATCATTGTTCTGTCTTTTAAGAGTTATACTTATATTGCCTTTTAATTCTACCTTGTCTGTTAGAGAATATAACCAGGCTGTTGTTTTTTATTTACACTGTTCCGTTTTATTGGGATGACAATAGAGTTTGAGTGAGGTTTGGTACGCCCTAGAACCTGGTTTAAACCCCGGCGGCATTGTTTTCCAATTGCCGTTCGAAATCGGTATCTCTATTGTCAACGCGTTTGTATTTGTGACGTCACATGTCTTGCGTCTTCTTCACATTGAAATTGTTGTTTGTTTTAATGCATGTTTTTTGTTGACTATTTTCTGTGACAGCTACTTTTCCTGTTCGACTTTTACGTTTAAGTTCGTCTAAGTAACAATAACGTATACTATCGTGTGCATAACTTGTATGTTAATATGATAATTATTGCTCAGGGCGCTTGTTTCAGCCAAAGGTTTTTCGGCATAAACATCAGCAATGTTAAAAATACGTACGTAAATTTTGTAGCATTAGAACTAGAATTTTTAGTGGTAAATAAAAGTACCTTAGTTTTGAGAATCGGTTGAGAAATGTATATTTTACAACCAAAATGCTTTTTGATGGGGCTTTTTCCATGCAAATTCCTTGTTGGGACAGCAAAAATCTAAGAAATCTCAACTAACTTAATATGTTGCTATATATGTTTTAGGATATCTTAATTTTCATTTATCCATCACATTTGGATACAAGTTCTAAAAAAACAAGTAGTTTTCAAATGTTTGATGCAACAGAATGTTGCATTGAAAACGCCCTATCAAAAGCAATAATTGAACGTGATTTTGTTAATTTTCAACCGATTTTGAAAAGTAAGGTATTTTATTTACCATTAAAATTATCTGTTTCACTGATATACATACTATTTAGGTATTATTAGAATATTGTCTTAAAAGTGAAAAAAACTGCCTGAAACAAGCGCCCCGAACAATAGTGATAGTGTTAATTCTAAAATATAAATGAAAGTCGTTCTGATACAAATCAAAATTCTGAATCAAATTTAATTAAAGACGCTACAAACATGGCAAGAAGAATTCAGATTAGCCTACATTAAAATAAACATGATTTTAAAAAAAACATGGTGTTGAAATTTATCTTTCATTGATTCTCACGAAATCTTTAAGGTGTTTTATAGCTCAATAAAGTTCCAATATATTACTATTTCGAATTCTAAATCTGACACGGATTTATCGACACAGACGTCGTGCATGTTTATACCACATCTGTGTTGTTATACAAATGAAAACGCAGGTGTCTGGTATTTGAATTTATTGCATACACATTTACAAGCTCCATTTACTTGCAATGTAACAGGAAACGTCCTTATTCGCTCATATTGACGTGAAGTAAAGTCGTATTGGGTGTGTAATGTATACTCGTGATTGGTGCACTTTTCTGTTCATGTCAAAGTAAGTATGTCACGTGATGTAAACTGTGTTGGTGTCATTGTGAAAATTCCTAAGATGTAACGACAATATGTTTGTTTCAAATAAATGTTTTCGATGAAAACTAAATGTTAAAACCTATTGTTTTGTTCTAATTATTCGTTGTGATATTAAAGATACGTATGCAATAAAAAAAGTATTAGTTTTGTATTGAGATATATGCACTCTTTCTTCAGCGTATACGAGGGTCATTCAATAAGTTCTGTCACTAACGCGTTTTAACAATTATGTGCTCGTTGTGAGTGTTGATGTTTGGTATCAAATGAAAGAGAGTTTCAATACCATTCCATTGATGGTAAAATGACCGCTGTATCTTTTGTGTGAAGAAAGTTATGGAACATTTAATATACATCACTTATACATACTGAGGCATTTTCGTCCTGAGTTTTTTTCAGGTATGTTAACTGTTACTTTTTTAAATGCCTGTTTCTCTTTAAGTACTTGTCGAAGACCTTTGAAATTTCTCATACATTACCAGTTATATCTGTGCATTACAAGATTCAGAATTTAAGCATGGTAGATGAAAAGGCATTGTCTTAGAAATTAACATTTTAAGCTAACATGTAAAATTAATTTAATGATAAATGGACATTAAATGGAAGGGCAGTCTTCTAAAATAGCGTTTTTGGATGATCAATATTTTCACTAAACATTGTGCAAAATTCTACAATAATGTGTTGAATATGAAATTTAAACACTGAAGGACTAGGATTTGTAAAAAAATATGAAAACATATTAATACTATGAGAATAATTACGACATTTAAAAGATATTATAACATTTACAAAATGAAGAAAATCAGTGTTATTTCCGCTAAAATTAAGGGATATGCATTCACTCATATCTGGTTTACAGCAAGACCTTTCCGAATTCTCGACAATCATTTTCATGGATTATAGGCGAATAACAACAGATGGCGTACAAGAAAATTTACAAGCATAGAATAATTCAAATAATTTGTACAACGTTTTTTAACAAGGACATTTTCAGAGATGCCAGTATCCAAAAGGTGCGGTAGGGGGATTTAATTCAGGGGTATAAATAACCGGAAATTTTTCATTTTTGTTGTGGAATTTAAGAGAGCGAACCCAGTAGTACTATAAATACACTACTTTATCTCAGTGTAATATCCAGTTCAAAGGATATATGCCTAGTGACAGAACTTTTGGAAGCACCCTCGTACATATTGCGCTCCTAAAGTCTTGCGCTCCTAAAGTCGCGCAATAGTGTTACGCTGAAGAACTCGTGCATACATGAATATCCTAATACAAATCTAATAAACTATTAATATTATCTGGAGTATTGTTATTGTACTACACCTTCTGACGAATTTGTTTATTAATTAAGTTTATGACATGATACAGTATGTAGTATATAAATGTGTAGTACGGTCGGTGAAATTGTCTGTGATGAATTGCATAGCATTAAATCGTTTAATTCAGGATAAACAAAGGGGCGGCGATTTGCCATACTCTAACGTCCGATAAATGGAAGTTAGAGTACGGACAGGGTCACTAAGTTCACCGTCCTTCAAAAAAGATAGAGACTGTCTCAGCTCGATGGTTATTTAAAAACATCGATGAGCTACGCCCACCTCGCTGAGATCAGACTCTATATATTACGAATCATATATGTGTGACGTATCAGTTTACATTGGATTTTTTTCTAAGTTAGCATGTGCATGAATAATGATAACATGGTGGTCCTGAAAATACTCATCGTAATTAGGGTTCTCAAATATTAAAAGATCAGAGACAAATTGCCGAATCAAATGTTAAGACCCTGGATCCTAGATGAGTGAAGAACTCAGACCAGCCTAAGTTAAGAATATGCAGGCTTTTGAAAAACGAACATTGTATCATTGATTTTCCCGAAATCTGTAAGGTATTTTATCGAAAAATTTCAATTAAGATGCGATAGATTACCATTTGAAAAACTGGTCGATTTAGATGTTAACAAAAAAAGTATAACGCTTGCGTTATATGTAGGCGATTTTTAATAATTTGTTAGTTTGTTTTATTTAATCGTAAAATGAGAAATGATAAATGGGTTATGTCAAAGGCTGGGGTACTTGCTTACTTATAAAACAAGATGAAATATCGGTGTTTGCGTTAAAACAAAAGGTAATTTTTATGTTAGTAGATTTCCCACTTGACACGTGACCTAAATTCTTGACAAGCAGGCGGCCATGTTATGATACAGCAGAAAATAAAAAATTAAAGACTCCACATTATTGAAGAAGATAGATTTTAAGGTGATGAAGGTACCCACATTTTTCATAGAAAATAAGTAGGGCTTTGTTTCTTCCTGTGTAAAAACATTAACAAATAGTTGATGATTTTTCTTTTTTTCTTTGCGCTGTCAGCCAGTGTGAATTTAAGTCATACAATTTGCATCAAATTTCCCGTATGAAAATACTGCTCGGGGAAAAAACTATAGTAAAAAAAGTGATCGTAAACACATTCCGTTCACTGGAAATAAACAATATGAGGTCATACATTTACAGATGTTATCGGATGGAAAATAAACAAAATGTAATCAAAGTCGCGGTAGTTTTTGTTGCAGTTTGAATTCTTTATTTTAGCTAACATCATATTATGTCAAATATATAATGATTTGCTGATATATGTAGCCAACTGTCGTTAAGTGGTCGTAAACTAAGAGGTCGAGGATATACACACCATAGTTTTCATCTACAAAATAACAGAAAGGTCGTGACTATTTTGTCACATGAGAGAGAAGATACAGAAAATCACGTCTTATCTGAACATTCGTCCACGCAGAAAATTTTTAGTGTAGGCTATATTCATATTTGTTATCAAAAATATTAGTTGATATAGTATAAAACACTTCCGTATCAATTCGAGATTGATACTTTTTAATAAGAATAAACTTTATGTTGACATGAAAATGTATTAAAATAATTGTTTAATGTAATAAAACTGTGCATGTGTGTACATGCTTGTATGCATGTAGAGTTTGTATGTGTTTTGAATGTTGAATTTGATTTATCTCAATTATGTGAACGTTATCTTATTTTTTAAGCTGTCATTGTATTAAAAACATAGTTAATAAATGTGATTCTTAAGCCTTAATCTGGGTGTATTATGGATTATGTCAAATATGTAAACTATGTTCACTAAAATAAATAACTACTACTACAACAACTGCTCGGCTCACGTTTTATATTCAAGATGAGTGCATGACCTAGTGAATTTAATTAGAACCAACAAAGTGCTTTCAATAATTCAAGTATATAAATATTTATAATGGTGTGTGTGTGTGTGTGTGTGTGTGTGTGTGTGCGTGCGTGTGTGTCTGTGTGTGTTTTCAATTTTAAAGAGTATACGTGTTTGATAACAAACTCCGCCAAACAGTTTATAATCTTAATCCGACTGTAAAGTTAGGACCCAGTTCGCTTTTCTTATTGCGAACTGGGAACTGGCTGCCATTCGCAATTCGAAATGAACGTTAAATGTATGCATTTATTCACCTATTAATAATGAATTAGATGTGTATTCACTATAAAATGTCATACAAAAAACAAGGCGGACATGTTATATCCATTTTTATTCGAATCACAAACAGCGAACTGGCAATTCGGGCCAAATGACAACTGGATAAACCAACGGTGCTGAAGGCACTGTGCATCAATCCAATAGAAAACAATATCATATGAAGTATTTTAAAGAATAAAATAAAGAAAAAGGACGTGTCGTTATATAGCTGAAGTTGTTCGCAGCCAGTTCCCAGTTCGCTATTCAAATAGAGAAATGCGAACTGGGTCCTAACTTTATAGTCATCATAACAAATAATCTATCTCTTCTAACGGAACATACTAAAAGCATCATCGAAGTGCCTCTATAATAAATCAAGAGAATATAGTAAACACATTTCCGTATCAGTGATAAACGATCTCACCAAGCCGAGAGAAAAAAGCATATGGAAGAATCTTCCTCAAACGGGTTATCGATGAGTCGCCAGATTTTTACATGGAGCGTATAGGGGGAAACGGTTTCTTAAAATACAATTTATTATCTTTATTTTGATATAAGTTTCATATTGTTATGTTAAAAGGATCTTGGTCTGTTTTCGATTTTAAATACACCATCTAGTGTCCTTATATGTTCTATATAAAATTCTTAAAATATGTCGAACATGTGTTTTTTAATTGTAAATATATCGCATAATGACGAAACTGAAGCCTTAGGTGCAAACGGTTCTAAATAGGTGAAACACTTATCTTTATTTTGATATAGTTTTTTTGTTAATGACACTAGTTATAGATGGTCTGTTTTACAAGCAAAGATAGCAATTTTTTTTTAATTATTAATTGTTGTTGTTGTTGTTGTTTGCGATAATCCCATTAAGCAGACGACGCGGAGAAATATATAACATGAAGAGTTGTATGCATAAATGTGTAATTCATGCAAAAAACCATTACACATGTATTTCTCTGTCCAATGATGGTACATGTATTTCCATTTTAGGCAAAACAGGAGTCAGAACGAAACTTTTGCTATATCAAAAATGATGGTATTTTTAACTTTTAAACAGCTTTTTATAGAAGTTCTCACTATTATAATGCCATTTCCATAAAAATACACTTAAAAAAAACTATTCTCAGTTATAGCTTATTAAAAGCTTGTTTATAATAAAGTATTTCATGTAAATATTAAACTGATTTTTTAAAAATGTGTTTTGCTTAAATTTACTAAAGTGCATTTATAGTTTCCTTCCATATGGTCACTGTAGATACATAATGATTCTCAATGTTTTATGGCCCCCATAAAGTGTGCAAGTGTGACTGCCGACACGCTCAATTACATAACGCCCGAGGCGGCTTTATCGATATCTGCGGGAGGTAAATCTGTACTAATCTATCACCAAGAGTTACATTTCGTGAAATTATTGTTTTTTTCAGTCGATTTCGATTTGAGGAAGATTCTTCCATATGGCATGATACGATACAAATAATATACATAGATTAAGAGAAAAAATCTGTCGGGATACTTGAAGGCGTTCTATACGAACGATCTACCAAGTAAGCAAATTACACGTAAATATAAAACACAGGCGGGTTCTGGTGTTTGGTGTTTGAACACTGACGAGTTGAAGAAAGAAAAATATGTAAAAACATATGTGTGTGTCATTGCAGTTGCCTTGTCTTGATTTTCGCTTTAACAAAGCAGAGTTTAACCATTTTCACATAACGCCTATTTATTCCTAATGATCTGATTTACATTTATTTCTCGAATGTGCTGAAACTATAATACGTTCAGGTTTGCTCATTTTTGCAGAAATCAAGTATAAAAAGTAATACGCATTTCAAATAATGAAATTATACTAATACGTTTTTTAAGGTGTCGATACTTAGAGTGGTCAAGGCTCTTCGAGCATCGGACGTGTTGTGGAGGTTTAGGGGTCCGACATAACACTGGAAAATAATATATATTCTGTTCTAAACATAATGTATAAACCTAAATACCCTGTTTAGGGATCCGGCATAAAACTGAAAAATAATCATATATTCTATTCGAAATATACGAATAAACCTAAAAAATGACCCTTTATTTTAAAGGGACATATGGCAACTTGACTTTTGTAAAACTAGCGGCGTCCGTCATTTTTTCCACATAAATTGCATTTGATCAATCATTAATTATAAGAACAGTATAAAGCAAATCATTTTTGTATATTGCTAACTGTTTATTATATTTCACCAATAATATATTCAAACCTATGGTATTATAACAAGTATTTTACGTCATATTGCATTCAAATACTACATTGAATTCAAATTTAAGACCGGAGCAATATGGTCACGTGATAGCATTAAGACCAGAGCAATATGGTGATAGCATCATACTTTGATTGATATGACATATTCGTCATGAATTTAAACATTTTAATAAAAGTGTGTGCGTGTGCGTGTGTGCGCGTGTGTGTGCGCGTGGTGTCTGCGGAATGAAGGTACTTGTTGGTAATATAATGTGTTAATGTCCTGCATGAAATGTCAGAGTCAGTCTAGGAAATACAGATAATATAGATAACTAATGAGCACATTTTGTAAGCTCTGTGAAATATTACATTCCCCATCTAAATACGAAACAAAACATACGTCTTAATAATCTCACCAGGTAAAAAACATATAACAGTATACTGACCTGTGTTTACAGGTGAATACCGGCTGAATAACAAGATACAAAGTATCACAAGCCGGTCAGACACAGCTACATAAGAAAACAGTAAGGGGAATGAATATGATTTTGATGATTTTGTAACATCACAACAGTATCACCTTCTCCATTATTTCTATTAATTAGGAATACAAAATAATATAATATTACGTTTATAAAAGAATAATGTTCATGTAAATACTTAAACTGTAAATATGTTTATTGCTGTGTCATATGTTCTATGTATATATGCATTTGTAGTATCTCACGGGCCTATGGCCTATTGACTTATGAATAAAAAAAATCTTCTTCTATGATAAAAATAATCGAACAGTGTATAGATGCTCGATTTTTTTTATTTGTTATTGTCAAAAAACAAAAATCATGAAAGATTTGAGCACTAGATAAACTAGTCCTCTAGAGACAGAATTAACATGTTTTTAATTTTGTTGTATAATGTTATAATATGAATATGATAGACATCTGAAATAGTACGTGTAATGGATCACTAAATAGAATGTTATTTCATGATTAGAATGTTAGAATGTGAGGAATAGGGAAAACATCATGATTAGTATGAAGAATTCGTAAATTATCAAAAGAAATAAAAAAAATAATGATAATATAATAGAAAAGATTATTGAAAGATTAGCGTTTGTGAAGGTTGAAGGTAATCTCAGTTTTCAGCAACGTAAATTTACATTAGGAGAAGGGGTTTAATGATAGATGCTTTTTATTATTGAACTCTTAGCAGTAGTTCATGAGAACAGGGTCGATATATTAACATAACATATATGGAACCTGATGAGAATAAGTAGCAGTGGAGCAGAACTATTCAAACTCTTTAGAAAATGCTTCAGTTCGAGTTGCATCAACTCTGTTTAATGATTGAAGAGGTGTTGCTTTTTTAGAATCAGACAGCACCAACATGAGATACATATATAGTTGTACATAAAACCTGTTAGTAATATTCAAACACAATTTCCTTTATATTATTCTTATAATTAGTGTTACTAAATATTGAACAAATGCAAGTTATGTAGAAAAACTAACTGGGCGACGAGAGCTTTGGAAAAAAATCAAGTTTGCCGTTTGTCCCTTTAATAAAGTTGAACACCAATCAATAATCAGTGACGTTACCGATTTGGAACCAGCTGCATTCGTAGGCTGAGAACAGATTTATAGACTGTATCCTTGAAATTTACATCTAATTCTTGTAGTAAAAAATAGTTAGAACCAGTTCTACGCGCATGCGCATATCATTATTTGTAGTTATCTAAAAATGATACGTAATTCAAGTAGTAGAAGACCCATAACATGCCTATATAACAATTTGACTTGCGTCCCGGTATTCTTACTAAAATACAGTTGTTTTATGAACAGTAAAATGACGTCGATACACACCCATAGCAGCTTTCTGAGTCCGGGATAAATATAGCTCCGGCAATGAGCCAGGATCCAAAATTTGGGCCAACGGTACCATCTGGGGGTGTGGGGGACGAAGGCTCATAGTGGTTTTTAGTAAGGTATAACTTCCTAGGGTTAGAAAATGTTTTCCAAATGTATGTTATCTCCCCTTGTTTTATCAGACGCTTAAAAAAGAATCGTTTGATTTTAATTATGGTGTTGTATAGCAGTAATCTATGAATTTTATATAATTATTATATAAATGATCATCATCTATTGATTCTGTATTAATTATACATAATGAGTTCGGGAACAAGTCAGTGCATCAGTTCTATATTTAGTTCATTAACCGATCTTATTAGATTTTCTATTACTAAACTATATATACTCTACATTCAAACAGATTACTGCTACATTGAGTATGTCAACATGTTCTTTCAACTAATTTGGCATACAGTTGTTATACAATGAACTACGTGTGTAGAGAATAGTTTTGTGATAGTCTTGCTTTATTACCTAATACATATTCTAAATATATTGTAGCTAGTAAGTTTTAATCAGTATTTCACTTTTAAAGAACACCTGTCATTGTGTTTGCATTTCTAGCAGATATAAAAGTCGAACAGGAAGGGTAGCATTCAATGACAATAGTTTATTGCGTTCGTTGCGTTGCATTTCTTGCGGATGCTGTTGCTAAACTACCAAAAACAAGATACAAATATCACAATGAGCCTTCGTCCCCCAAAAATGATACCGACCACCACACTTGGCTCATAGCCTAATACCACTGTGATTAATACTCGAATGATTTCAATAAATATACAATAACAATGTCAGAACAAATCGTAAAATACTTCATACATTTACCAATACATAACAAATGAGGTACGTCTAAAAAAAGTTAATGCTTAAAGTTATTAATCATCATTAATCAAAGAACGTTTAAGTAATGTAATACATGTTACACATTCAGACTTGCATGTTACACATGCAGACGACATTCACTTACCTGCCGTATTCCACTAATAAAGTAACGCAGATATGTAACGCGTAACTGACTGATATCATGTAAAACTCCAGTTACTCTCTTCCAATAGTTAACTACAACTTCATATACTCGCTGTCCCGATAACATTAGATACTATGCACAGACGCAGTCGTACCGAGACAATTTATATCTGTTTTACCTCTACTCGCCGATACATTCTGACACTTTCATTTTGCATCTGATTTGTACCAAACCATGCAAGAGTCTTTATGTACTCACGGTTAATGAAAACGCACACAAGACAAATACTTTTAAAAGTTTTGAGGCATGTTGGACAAAATATGATATAATCCATATACCGAGTCGACATGTTATGTGCATTTCTGGTTTTCTTCAGTTACATCGCATAAAGAAATCGTTTTATCAAAAATAGCATCTCGATTCTTACGGATGGCGGTAGGTGTACAGTACTGATTATACCCAGGAAAAGTGGATGATCTGCCTCCACCACAAAAAATCAACCTTCATATATAACCTTACATGTGTTGAAAATTACGTAAAACACCATACAAACAAACATAATACTGTCAGACTTAAAACAATGAAAAAAGCCAGTAAAACCAAATGGAATTTATTCCGAGACATATTAATCAGTTTGAAATTAAGTGGAACAGTTTTCTTTTTTTGATTATCCATAGTAAACAATGTTAAATGACAAGGTAAATAACTGCGTAACTGCTTGTCGCAAAGGCCTACCAATAAACATGGGAGACAAGTTAGGTATCACGATTCAATATTTAAAAAATAGAAAATATTGGTTCAGCAGTTTTATTCCAAATGGTTTGCGAATAATCCAACAGCATAAACGTATTGAGTTAATGGTGCGTTTTCATTGGCCGTCAGTATATCTCAATAAAAGTTAGGATATCGGATAAGAAACACCAGAATTATGGTCTTGATTTATGCCAAATCTTAATGTTGCTTCGTTAGCACGTCAGCACCTTCATTTTTGTCTGATCTTTATCATTCTTTGGCAGGATGTTAATATCATTGAAAGGTTGGACGAGTTTTGAAAACTAGACATATCGGACTAGAAACAAGAAATGTATGCTCTTGAATTATTTAAGTTTTATGTTTTGTTTCGTCAGTGCTTTGTCAATGCTCCAGCACGGACACGTTCAACAAGAGCAGTTGGGTGACAACACGTTCGACATTCGAAACTTTGTCTATTTATCATGCCACTACGCTGAAAAGGGACATACTTCTGTTAAATATCATGTAAATTTGTGTAAACTTTTCAATACCGAAAACTAGGTTGAATAATATGGGAAATTTATTCCAGTCTGTCCAGTATATCAGTTTATACATATTTCTAACACAATTTGCCTAAGTTAAAATGGGGCATAACTGTGCCAAAACATGTTGATGAGCTATATAACTTCTGTGGTCCTCGGTTGAATGTAACAACGCTACATTTTGGTTTATTTACACTGTAGGTCCTTCATTTTTCATCTGTTGGTATTTACCCACCCTATTTGGAATGTTACTATCAATACAACTCGTACTAAAGTAGGTATAAAAGGCAAACGGGAGATGCAGCATTCATCCAATACAGTCAACCAAAAATACGCATACAAAACAAACAACAATAACAACAATTACAAAGATAGATACAATCAAAGTCTGAGATATCACAAACACAAATGGGTTAGCAATAAGGGTACCGCATTGGAACGGTTAGTGGCAAAAATGCCGCTGGAGTTTTAAACCAGGTGCTAGATTGCATCAAACCTTACTCTTATCATATTGTCTATTCAATAAAACGAAACAGCGTTAATAAAGAAAAAAATCGCCCGGCTATGCTCTCCAACAAACTATTGTTTGGGGCGCATGTTTGAGCCAAAAGGTTTTTGGACTGTTAAGACAAAATTCACTTATTACCTAAATAAAATGTATATCTCTGAAACAGACATCTTTATTGGTAAATAAAAATACCTTACTTTTCAAAATCGGTTGAGAAATAAAACAATTACAAGCAAAAGATGTTTTTGATAGTGCATTTTCAATGCAAAATTCTGCTACATCATAAATTAGATTTTTTTTTCAAGAATTTCTATCCAAAATCCAAAAATGATTTTAATGTGTTGAATAAATGTAAATGAAAACACTCTGAAAGTTTTATAGCAAAACATTCAGGCTAACTGAAGTTATTTTAGATTATTTGATTTTCTGATCATAGTCTATCAACAATGTCCCATCAACAAGGAATTTACATGGGAAAAGCCTCTCCAAAATAACACTTTGGCTGTAAAGTACTTATTTCTCAACCGATTTTCCAAACTAAGGTATTTTTATTTACCACTAAAAATTCCAGTTACAATGATATATAATTTATGAACCCATTATAAAAATTGCTCAAGTTAATGCTTAAAAACTTTTGGCTGAAACAAGCGCCCCAAACAATAGACTGCATTAATGGGTAATACAAGTATATCACAAAGATGATCATGTATATAGGAATATAAAATTCAAAAGTCGAGAAAGCCAAAACCTAAGTGCTCAGTGACTTGGCAGAAGCAATAGCAATAAGAGAATAAACCATTAATTAAGGGCACGACACGATAAGATTTAAAACAAGCATCGCACGTTACCATCCTTTTCAGAATGTAAATAGACGTCCATCATTGTCCGGTCATGGTACAAATAAAGTGACGAACTGTTAATGGGTCAAACACTAAAACTGTAGTGAATTGCAAAATGATGAAGGTTCTTGCGAAGTTTGTAAATCACGTCATCATAGAAGTCAGGTTGTGATATTCCTTGTCGCAGCTTTTTAGCTCTATAAAGTTTACGAATATTAAACTCTTCATCTCGACTACAAAATCTGGAAAAACAAAACGTCGAATAGGAAATGTAGCATTCACAAAGCACAGTCAAACGAACAATGTCAAAACTGAAATCACTTCTTTTGTCATAGATTTTGCTTATCATTTCCATTTTTAAATCTAAAACATTGCGACAGTATCAGATATATTAGCTTTGTTAATTTCAAGTTCTTTAGGATACTGATTATAAAAGTACCTATCCCGACAACAACAGCCAAATCTTACAGCCAATGTACACCATTTCCAAACCTACTGTCGACGATATATATATATATATATATATAACTTACATAATTTGAGAATCCAAACTCAATAGACACAGTATAAACAGCTTTAACCAGCCAGACCAAACCCAAAAACATATTCAATCACGGATATTTCAAGGACCCATAAAAAAAACTCGGCACATATACAAAAGCATATGACCTAAACACCTGGACAGATTTTGAAAATCGGTTTTGTAGTGTGACTTTTCCGTTATTTTTACGGATTAGTTTCTTTAACCATAGTAGAAATTAGTGTTGTCAATGTTCAAAATATCATCCAATACCGAGAGGTGTTATTAAAGGTGTCGATGACCGCTGCCTGAGTATCATTCGAAAACCTCAACATACAATCTCTTTTATACCAATACATAAACAAATCTGCGTCAAGAGTTGCACAGTTTGTACCTATAGAAATGTCAACAATTGGCCTATAATCGATAGTTCCATACCTGACAAAAATATTATCTAGTGGGAAAATTAGTGCGTCACAAACTTCATAGTCTAATTGTCGAAATATGCTATATTAATAAAAACGCTTTAATGTGGTTACAGGCCATGTATGTAGGTTTTCTTTCTCTAGCAAATAATTTTGATTTTTAATAATATAAATAAGCTTGTTGTTGATAAGGTGATGTGGTAAGCTTGCATATAGTGTGGAAAAGTTATAAGTACTCATAGGTGAAACTCGTCGATTATTGCAATTTTTTATCAAAAACGTATCCTAAATGTTTAACTGACCAATATAAATTAATCCAGAGTTGTCTTAAGCGTTAGGTCAGTATTGTTTGACTTGATTTTCAACGACACCATAAGACAAGTAGTTAAACACAGTACATAGTTGGAAGTTTGCTTTGCTTTTCGTCTACCCCAGCCTTGAGGGTATGTAACCACTAATCATTTTCCCGAATGTTGCTTTGCTTTTCGTCTACACCAGCCTTGAAGGTATGAAACCACCAATTACTTTCCCGATTGACACCACTGCTAAAATGTCACATATTAATTAATGATTTTCTGCAATTTCAAATCAAGAATGATAATACAACCGTGTAATTCTCATACCGAAAATAGTCTTTCCACCTGAAAAGTCACCAGAAAATGTGGTATCCCAACACTTGTAAAATGTTGTTGTTTATTTACTAATCAGGTCAATGATAGTTGGTCACAAAGTGTAGGCATAGATTCGGAAGTTGGAAAATGTTCATCAGTAATCCAGTAAAACCTATGAATACACTTCTTATACATACAACAACAAAATCGAAGTGAAACGGATAATTTTCCCCCACTTATAATGACCCTTTCCAACTAAAAAAGCGGGATTACTTTTTATAATAGGAACTTCATTTGACTTCACCATGGAGGTATATATGCATTTGGTAAAACTTGAGAGCGGTGTACTGAGTTATATGCGTGGAAACAACATCATCCTCAGTAGATTGAACTGGAGTATGAATAAAAATATTTTGAACGTGATATAGTTTAACCATTGCGGTAAAGAAAGCAAAATGGTATCGTAAAAGCCAACAAACGCCTTGCAAACCGAGGCATATGATAAGGAGCACATCAAGAAGTATTCATTACAATATCTGCGCTTCCGTGCCAGGATAGTAAAGACGTTGCGTCTAACACGTTCTCGTCTTTCACCGCTGCGGGTTCGAATCCCACTGGGAGATTGACTTCTTAAGTGAGAACTCAAGCTTCATGAGTATTTACAAAAACCCACAGGTTTATTTTTAAATTGTGAGTATCTGTACTGATCATACAAATACTCAAAACTTCTAAACTATCATCATTATTATATCTGTATGTGTGGTCCTGTGGAACAGTTCATTCCAGATGTACGTTATATTTAGTATATTTATTGTTCTAACCATGAGTCTATTAATAACAACGGCCATACAGCGTTTCGTTTTACTTACCATCCATAGAATTAGAATGGTTGTTTCTTTCAAAATGTATTAAATGGATTCGCATCCATTTTGGAAGCATGAATAAATTAAAAACGTTTTCACTCCGAATGTGTCCTTGTTACTCATTCATTTTGAATCTGATGAGTAAATACTCATTGCAGTCAAACATTACCTACAGCTCTGACCATA
Organism: Cyrtodaria siliqua; assembly: GCA_037043455.1. Lineage (NCBI taxonomy): Eukaryota > Metazoa > Mollusca > Bivalvia > Adapedonta > Hiatellidae > Cyrtodaria > Cyrtodaria siliqua. The sequence goes on from JAWPHD010006438.1 coordinate 74,297, forward strand.
TACACCAAACTCTACTTCGAAAGCTTTTGTATAAAACGAAGTCCGTTACTGCATTAAGCGTTTAATGTTGAGGGAAATCCATCATGAAATGGTAGTCGTGTTTTTTTTCACGAACGAGTGTTGTGAGTGATAAAAAATCTACCATCAAAAGTCTTAATCCAATTTCTATTAAACCTTTATTTTATGAATATCGAAAATGTGATTGATGGCAGCTTTTAGAGAGCTTTGATTTATTTTATAAGCGAGTGTAGTCACCGAGTATTAAATATTGAATGAGCTTTGAGATTAACAATATACCTCCTTAATTAATGAATGAGATGTGATTGAACGATTTATCTAATCAAGTGCTAGTTATAGTAAGGTAAAAAAAAAATGTATGCTTGTTGTATTTGCCAAATCACTGAGTAATTTCTTTGTGGCTCTATTTGTTGTTTTTTCTTTGTGGCTCTATTTGTTCTATTTTTCCTGTCGAGGATTTAACGAGTTGTATATGTAAAACCATGGAAAGAATGATTAATTAGTGACTCATTTGGTACCTGTAATCCAACAAGCGGATAACAAAGTATCAAAGTGGATTCCGGCGCCAACGAGGCACAACAAACAATCTCATTCGATTTGAATCATTTATCAGGGAAGCTTTCGTAAAGAAAGAACATCTAGTCGCGGTATTTTTTGACTTGGAGAAAGCGTATGATACTGCATGGGAGTACGGTATCATGAATGATCTTTATGACCTTGATCTTAGAGGCCGATTACCAATTGTTATAGAGAATTTCTTAGATGATAGACAGTTTCGTGTCCGATTGGGTTCAACCCTCTCTGACATTCATGAACAGAAGATAGATGTGCCACAGGGCAACATACTCTCTGTCACCCTTTTTAATATACAAATTAACAGTATAGTTAAATGCATCAATCCTGTTGTAGATTGCTCTATATATGTTGACGACTTTGTTATATGTTATCGTGCAAAAAACATGAACACTATTGAGAGACAACTTCAACAATGTCTGAATAAACTTCAGACCTGGTCGGATGAAAATGGTTTTAAATTTTCAAAATCTAAAACTAATTGTATTCACTTTGGTCCACTACGTAAACCTTTTGGTCTTCGTATTAAACCAAAATTAAGAGGCACTGAAATCGACCTAAATTTGATTGCCAAGTACAAAGTACCACAAATTCCACCGTGGACTTTGGAAACACCAACAATTATGTTTGATCTTTGGAATAGTATTGTATCCAGTACATACCCTACTGTCTTTCAAAGCAAATTTAATGAAAGTAAATCGAAATGCAGTAACTTTCAACATATATACACAGATGGTTCTAAAGATGGAGATAAGGTTCACAAACACAGCATAAAGAGCCGCCTGCCTGACAAGGCCTTTATCTTTTCAGCTGACTTAAGGCAATTGAACTTGCCTTAAATTATATTCAGGAATCTGATGATGACCATTTTGTAATCTTTTCTGATTCTCTTTCATCTCTTCAATCACTGGGTAATATGAAACATGATAACCCAGTTGTGCTTCAGCTTTTAGAAAAGTACAATTCTCTTATAGTTGATAATGTTATTATTTTCTGCTGGCTTCCAAGCCATGTAGGAATACGTGGTAACGACAGAGCTGATAGTGCTGCTAAAGCAGCATTAGGTTTGCATATATCTAATGCTAAATTACCTTATACTGACTTTAAAAGTTGTATTAACGCATTTATTCGTAACTCTTGGCAAGCCGCTTGGGATTTGTCAGTTAACAATAAACTCCATTCAATAAACCGTTACTTGGAGAATGGCGTTCTTCTAGTATACCCATTCGTCGAGAAGAAGTTGTCCTAACCAGGTGCAGGATAGGACATACACGTTATACACATTCATATTTATTACAAGGTGAGCAATTACCAGAATGTATACCCTGCTTTGCATCGTTAACGGTCAAACACAACTTGTTGGAATGTGTAGACTTTGATCCTATGCGTCAAAGACTTACAATGTTAATACTATGAAAGAGTTATTTGATACTATAGATTTTAGTCTTGTTTTAGATTTCCTAAAAGAAATCAGACTATATAAATCATTATAATGTGTTCTTATATATATTTACTTGTTTATATACCCGTTGTCGGGCATTTATTGATTTACATATATAATTTATATTACTACCATATAATTTCTTATATTTTAATAGTTTTATCTTTATATATTTACATTAATTTTTAATTACTACTTAATTATGCCCCACTACCCGAAGGGGGTGCATATGGCTTTGCACAGGCTGTCGGTCGGTCCATAATCTTCTTGTCTTTGCGAGAACTCAAGAACAGCTGCCACTACAAACTCGAAACTTGCCAGGAATGTTTGTGTTATGGTGTAGTTGTGCACCACCCATTTTGGGTAAATTCGCATAAGAAATGTGGTTGCCAGGGTAACAAAACATATAAAATAAATGTCTGTCGGTCGGTCGGTATGTCGGTCGGTTGGTCGGTCGGTCCATCTTGTCTTTGTGATAACTCAAGAACGGCTGGCACTACAAACTCGAAACTTGGCAGGAATATTTGTGTCATGGTCTAGTTGTGCACCTCCCCTTTTGGGTAGATTCAAATAAGAAATGTGGTTGGCATGGTAACAAAACATGTAAAAAAACACTAAAAATCGCCTGTCTTTGCGCTAACTCAAAATCAGCTTGAACTACAAACTCGAAACTCGGCAGAAATGTTTGTGTCATGATGTAGTTGTGCACCTCCCCTTTTGGGTAGATTCGCATAAGAAATGTGGTTGGCATGGTAACAAAAGTTGTAAAAAATCACTAAAAATCGCTTATCTTCGCGATAACTCGAGAACAGCTGGCACTACAAACTCAAAACTCGGCAGAAATGTTTGTGTCATGGTGTAGTTGTGCACCTCCTCTTTTGGGTAGATTCGCATAAGAAATGTGGTTGGCATGGTAACAAAACTTGTATAAAATCACTAAAAATCGCTTGTCTTCGTGATACTCAAGAACAGCTGGCACTACAAATGCCAAACTTAGCAAGAATGTTTGTCTCATGGTGTAGTTATACATCTCCCATTTTGGGTAGATTCGCATAAAAAATGTGGTTGCCATAGTAACAAAACTTGTAAAAAATATCACTAAAAATTGCTTGTTATTTTTTAGAACTATTTTGGCTTATGGGTTCAATTTTTTAAATCTTTTTTTTATTATTTTATTTTAAAAAATAAAAAAAATAAAAAATTAACTTTTTTTTTTTAGATTTCCCCCCCCCCCCTCCCCCCCCCCCCCCCCCCCCTTTGTTGGATCAGTTTTACATAGAGTTATGGGGAAGAACTTCAAAAATATTCTCTGAAACTACAAGAGATAAAGGTTTAATTTTATTTTATATCAGCTTTTGGATCCTCTATTAAGTTTGTTCAAATGGTGAATCTGGGGTCAAATTTGGGCCCCGCCCTGGGTGTATCAAGTAGAACGATACAGGCCCACTTGGGCCTATTGTTTTTAATATACAAGTATGTTGTGATGTTTCTATATTTAAACCTAAAGACTATATTAATTTAAAATTATTTTTTAAATTACCTCCCTTTATTGAATGAATATTAAGATTAAATTTGATTCCAATTAAAAAAAATACATTTATGATTTATTTTCACTCTTTAAACTCCAACTATTGAATAATTTTGACATATGGGATACATTATTTTGATGAAGAATATGCAAATTAAGCAACCCATGTGAAAGCTAAATGTAAAATACCTACATATATATAAGGTTAACTGCCAATAATACACTATGATTGAGTTTGTTGGTGGAGGGACTATAAACCTTAGAACTATACACACACACACACTCACACTCACACTATGTGTATGTGAAGACTCACTAAAAATTGCTTGGCTTCCATAACTCAAAAACAGCTGGCACTCACAACTTGGCAGTAATGTTTGTGTCATGGTTGTTCAAGGGGAGCATATATGTTTTACAAACATTTCTTGTTTTTTCATCTGTCGTCTGTTTTTGCGCACAATATGACCTATTTATGTGTCGACGTGCCGTAAAACATCATTATTTTATTCATTCTGTCGGGGATTTCTGTATTTACACAATCCCGTTTTATTGGGATGACACAAGGGTAAAGGTGAGGGTTTTTTCCACTGACCGTTCCCATTACGTGGTCCGAGTATTAACTTTCATACCCCATGTTTGCTTCAAAAGTTTGCATATAGTAATATTAAAACAATTAATAGGCAATATTAAACAGGTTGTCGGATTTGTCCAGTAAAAAATGTTTTTAAGTGTGTTTTGTTATCGAAATATCCGTTATAAAATACGGCTAATATAAGCTTTCCAATCGCTTAATGGAATTAAGGCGGGACCACGTAATGCAATGTGGTAACCGTAATGGCAACCCTTTTTTGTTTGTGGTGTCACATGTATTTGCTGGTAATTTGTATGTTCATTAATTATGTCGTGGTTGGTTGAAATATTAATGTCGTAGTTAGTTAATATGTTAAAATATCGGTAGAGAATTTTAATCGAGGTCAGGTAGGTAACATGCAGGTTAACGTGGGTGGGGGAGCGGGGGTGGGATGGGATAGTGGGGTACATTAGGCTTTCGATAAATCTAGACCTCCGAATTAAAATTAACAAATTATGATATGATATTATCTATTCTATAATGTCAAAACATAATGATTGAGACTAAATGACTCTTTATTTACAAGGACATTCGGTCTGTACAGTAATATGTGCTAGTATAGGTAACGAACGAGGGTTAGTACAGTAATATGTGCTAGTATAGGTAACGCACCATGGTTAGTACAGTAATATGTGCTAGTATAGGTAACGCACCAGGGTTAGTACAGTAATATGTGCTAGTATAGGTAACGCACCAGGGTTAGTACAGTAATATGGTAACGCACCAGGGTTAGTACAGTAATATGTGCTAGTATAGGTAACGCACCAGGGTTAGTACAGTAATATGTGCTAGTATAGGTAACGCATTAGGGTTAGTAACTGTAGAGAAAGTAGATATAAAAGTAGTATTCACACAGTAACAAAGAACAACTACATATAAAGATGAATAAAGGCAAGATTAGACATCGCAAACACACAAGGGTTGACAATAGGGCTACCGCCTTGGAACGGTCAGACGTACCCATTTAAGATATCATAAACAGCATATACATTTGGAGTTTATCATGTGATTAAAATGTCATCGCTAGCTTACAATGGAAGTGGGCAAGAGGCCAATAGAGAACGTAACTTAATAATAAAAGTTTGCCTATATAAATTAAACGGAAGAAAAATGATATACAAATATGCGCATGTGTTATGCAATTAGAGTTTTAGGACGAATGTCGGACCTTGATAGCTGGAAGTCCAAATGAACATATTTTTATTCCAGAAGATTGAACAATTTTAAAACAGCGTTTCATTCTCCTTACTTATTGTGGACTTTCTATATGCTGGCTTTATGAACACTAGTATCAACCATAAACATTAGAAATGCAGATTAACAAATTAAATACTATAATAAATATTGAAAAGGGATCCCTTGGAACTAAAAAACACAAAAAAAGTGATAAAAGTAAAAGTAGCAGACTCGGTTTTATTGAATCTGTTCATGAGAGGTAATGTTAGGTGCAACACCTCTCACGCCTCCTAGCACCGGCTTTAGCGATATTCTACTTTAAAGCCACCAAGATTGGGCTTGATGATCCCAAAGGACCAGTAAGTAATAACACTACTGATTTGTAGTCGGGCGACTTTTTACGGCCGCCACACAGCACTAAGCAAACGATATTGTGAATGTCAATAATCTCTTGGAAGCAACACATGGAAAAAGAAAAAAGATAAAAGTAGCAGACTCGGTTTTATTGAAACGCTTTTAATAACTGTTAAGCTAAAAAATAATGTATACATTTATAGAATCTATCACACTTACTGAAGCTGAAGCAACCCTGATGTCCACCGACACAACATGTTTCCTGCATCCAAATTGTTAAATTAATATGGAAAATAACACCAATAATGTATAGGAAGAAAAAATGGTTTACTTACAGTAATACAGAGAGTAGTTAAATAATCCAGTGTTGCTTTCAGTGTGTGTGTGTGTGTCTGTTGTTGTTGTTGTTGTTGTTGTTGTTGTTGTTGTAGTAGTATTTCCAAGTTCCTATGGCATTACGACAATATTAATCGGTAAACACAGTTTACTTAATTAAACTAATATACGCTATATCCTTCTTCTAAACACTTACGTTGATACGTGTGGCTGACTCATGCGTGCTTACGCGATCGCCTCAATCATTTAAATTTGACATTAACATGACTGATATTTAAAGGTGAACGTGCTAGACCAAAATTCCAAATAAACAAAATTCTCTCATCATTAAATTCTATATTATATCGTTATCGTGGTTGTTATACATAATAGTAGACAATTACCTTATTGTATGAGCTGTACAGTCTAGCGGTTCTCAGGGGTCATACAAGTAACACATGAATGATAACAACCCACATCCTATTGTTTCCCGGTCGTTATGTTATTAATGTCGTTGATTGTTTTATCGGGGAAGGAATATAAGATTACCAAGGAATTGAATATTATAAGGGATGATGCAAAAATACTGAGGACGGAAAGATTTCAGAGGAAAAACGATTATTTTATTTCTTTTATTTTTTTTAATTTCTTTATTTTTTTAGTTGATTTATTTGTTTTATTTATCTTATTTATTTATTTATTTTATTTTCATTTTTTTTATTTTCCTTCCTTCCTTCCTTCCTTCCTTCCTTCCTTCCTTCCTTCCTTCCTTCCTTCCTTCCTTCCTTCCTTCCTTCCTTCCTTCCTTCCTTCCTTCCTTCCTTCCTTCCTTCCTTCCTTCCTTCCTTCCTCCCCCCTCACTCCCTCCCTCCATTCCTTCCTTCCTTCCTTTCTTCATTCATTCATTCATTCATTCATTCATTCATGTATATATATATTTATGTGTGTGTGTGTGTGTGTGTGTATAACGTTTTTATTTTGTGCTCTCTTACTCTGTGGGTTTGTATGTTTGTTATTTGTTTGTTTGTTTGTTTGTTTGTTTGTTTGTTTGTTTGTTGTTTTATATGTTTATTATTTTACAGCAACTGAATAAATGAAAGCATAACGTTGTTATATAAATGTATCACATGTTTATATATGTAAGAAAAAAATGTAAGGTTTACACCGTGAGAGAAATAATGAATCTTCATTTAACAGGTGATATTCGTGAACTTGTATTACTACATGAGACACTTTTTATCAACTTCCGCCGTTTCTTTCGACACACCTGACAAGTTATATAGCCACAGGCAACGACAGTACACAGAGTATCTTTAAATACGGCGGACGTTCAAAATGTCCAGCATTTATTGAATATAAAAATATAGCTATATTAATAACTATTGGTCCGCAATCTTTAAACAACTATCCCAAAATGGATGGGATATTAGTCTAGTAATTATAGGTTTTAAGGTCAAACAAATTCCAACAGAAAGTATTTTAGGATTTTTAGAATCACTGACATGTAATGAGTTTGAGAAAAAAACTCCTCAAGATAAAGATTGTGGAAAATGCTAAATATTGGGGTAAAAGTTGCATTTTTAAGAGAAAATCTCCGGAAACTGGAATAATTTTATAAAAAATCATTTGAGCAAGTTAGACTTTTCTAACAGTGCGGAAATGCTCTTCCAAATACATCTCCATGTAAATCTCGGTTTTATAGATGGATAATGGGATAATGGGTTAATAATAGGAGATTTTGGGGCAAAACTTGGAAAAAATGAATAAAATCGTTGATTTCTGTAATACATTGGTGTTGCCAGGCTATAAATTAAAAAAAACAACTAAATGAGTTGTAAAAACTTAGTTTCTTACTGTTTTGCACAGTGAAAGGTACAGAGATGTGCCAGAAAAAAGTCCTTTAGCGTACGACGATATAAATTACTTTATTTTTGGGTCTAAAAATGTGTTTTTCATAAAGAATCGCTGAAATTTTAGACCCAAAAATAAAGTATTTCAGATTGTCGTATTCAAAAGGACTTTTTTCTGGCACATCTCTGTACCTTTCTCTGTGCAAAACAGTAAGAAACTAATCGTTTATAGCTCATTTAATATTCTTTTCATTTATAGGCTAGTAACACCAAATGAATTACAGAAATCAACGATTTTAGTCATTTTTTCCAATTTTTGCCCCAAAATCTCATATTATTAACCTGATATCCAACTATAAACCTTGATTTACATAGAGATGCATTTGGAAGAGCATTTCCGCAGTATTAAATGATTCTTATTTGCTCAAATGATTTTTTATAAAATTATTCCAGTTTCCGGAGATTTTCTCTTAAAAATTGCAACTTTTACCCCAAAATTTAGCATTTTCCTTCATCTTTATCTTGAGGAGTACTTTTCTGAAACTCATTACATTCTAAAAATCCTAAAATACTTTCTGTTGGAATTTGTTTGACCTTGACTCTTATTTTCGGCTATAATTACTGGCCTATATGGTCAAGTGTACTTCGAAATTTTGATGATATGATAAAATGGTATGATAAAATGGCTTATTTTATTTAGAAATGATGTCTTGTCTGCTCTCGCTGGATAAATGGACTATTTTAAGGACCAATTTATTTCACATAAAAAAACAAAGCAACTTTGAGTAAAATTGTACCAAACTTTTCGAATACAAAGGGAACAATTTCTGCCATATAAGTATTCTTTCTGATATTATGTTCACATCAACATAGTGTTGAATAACTGTCATCTACTATGCGGTTGACATTGCTATGTGGTTGACATTGCTCATGCCTAAAGATGAATGGCCACCCTTTTTGCAGTATTATCAATTAAAGTCAAAATGATACAGGATTAATAACTCGCTGAACTGATTGAAATGCCTGATATAAAAATCAAGATTGCCATGTGTCCTTCATCATATGAACATTTCTTGAAAGTCCCGGAGAGAAACATATATTGAAAACCGCTACTAAGTTGTATGAAGAAATAAGTATTACTTGCATGACGTAGATACTACTTTAACCACTGCGTGACTGCACGGGGAAGTGAGGTAAATCTGAATTCACAACTATATAATAGATTCACAACTATTGCCAGATAATCGATAAGTACATTTACCTGTGGATTAATTTACCTATTCAAAGTTTTCTACGTCATCAAATAAAATCTTATTCTCGATTTTCACAGATATTTGCAATGTGTGAATTGCAAATATCTATTGTTGTGTATTGATGTCGATTTAAACAAACATAAACAGGTTCATGAAACAAAACATGGATGGAGAATTTAAGTATGAGTTTGATTGACCATATCCCTTCGGTTTTGGATATTTTATTTCAAAGATGACGGACCAATATCCTTAAGATCTGGCCTTGAATTCACCAACCATTCTTGAAAATATTTTTAGATTAAAGCTCAAGTATGCAAATTTCAATCACAAATATCTCTATAAGTTTAAAGTATAAACATTCCTTTCAAGCTGCTATGTATATGTATGATAAATATTAATAAATAGCAACTTCATACGATTGTTTATCTTTGAAGGTCATGGACATATTAGTGAACGAAAGTTGAGTACTTGAGTTCGAGTCTAAGAATAGTTTGAAGAATGGTTGGTGAATTCCAGGCCTAGTAACATATAGTTATACACAACACAGGATATGCTATGCCAATACATTTTAAAGTTGGAAAAACTTAAAGTACCATGGACAATTAGTGTGTTTTTTTAATCTGTACAGATCCATTTATATCCGGTCTAAGTCGGACTTACAACGATGAATTAATATTAAAATAAAGCATTAGAAAATAAGGAAATCAATTTTTAAAGGTCTCACCGAGTGATACGGTTGAAGAAAAAAAATCACGTTCAGGATTCACAACACTACTATCTGCCCTTGAGTACTAGTGCCCTAAATATGAAGGAGAAAAAAAAGTTCCTATTTTCTGCATTTTACAGGACTTTCCATTGCATAGATTGATTTATCCTTATATGGTGCTAAATCTACTGCATTTTAGGAAAAGATTACAGAAAAGTTCATGCTGATATAAGATGTTTAGCTAATTCTCATTTTAGGCATCATGGATCTAATCCCCACGGGATTGTATTTTTTTCATATTATTACGCCAAATTTTGATATGAAATTTACAAAAATTCAACCTGGCAAATTGTGCAGAAATTGAACCAGTGGGAGTTTAAGCATACAGACATGTTGTAAATTGTGTTTATCTCTATTCCACGAACAAAAATATTACACTGGAACCCTATGCAAAGTTAATTGTGGTGTTAGACGTAAAACATGTCATCACTTGATCGTCGTCTGCGTCGAAGTCGTCTGTGACCCCTGGTTAAAGTAGCTATACCGCCAACAACAGTAACATTTTACAACATACGTACACCGTTTCTAAACCTACTTACGACAAGGTATATATAACATTTATCTTTTTGAGAATCCAAACGCCATACAAACAATATAAACAGATTTAACGTCTCACACCACAATTAATTTGCATAGGGTTCCATTGTAATAGTTTTGTTCCTGGCATAGAGATAAAACAGGTTTTGCAACATGTATTTATGCTTAACTTCTTCATTGATCCAATATCTGCAATTTAAAACACATTTAACAAATATTTACCAGATTGAACTTTTTTTAATTTCATGTTTGCGTGACACCTATCAAAATTTAGACAAAAATACAACCCCGTGGTGATTAGACCCATGATGTGTAAAATGAGGCAGAATTAGCTAGAAATCTTAACTCAACATGCATTTTTCTGTGATCTCTTCCTAAAATGCTGTAGATTTAGAACCTGGTAAAGATAAATCAATGTATCCTGTAAAATGTAGAAAAGCGAATTTGTTTTTTTTTTATCTACCTCCTTCATTTTTATCTACCTCCTTCATCTGTAGAGCACGAGTATTCAAGGGAGATAATAGTGGTGTGAGTCCTTAACCAGCCAGGCAAAAGAGCCAAAACTGGGTCGTCGAATTAACAGCTCATAATTCATTTTACGCATATTCAATCACGGGTATTTTAAGAACCCGTGAAACCTATACTTTTAATAGGCACATATTCATTATTATATGACCTGAACATCCGGCAAGAGTTTTATACAACGGGTTTGTAGTGTAATGTTGCCGTTATTTGGAGGGTTAGTTTCTCAGAGATCTATGTGTGACTGGCATATGATCAGACGCCTCGCATACTATCGTTGACCACTGCATAACGCCATCCAGTGTGTGATGAAAGTCACACACCTCTGCTAAGGTCAGTCTTTTTAGTATTATCGACCCTCTTACCATAAAACGTGTCAAAAATAAAAAATAATATTGCGTTTCAAAAAAAAAAAAATTGCCTCCGACATTAAAAAGTTTTATTGTATACACACCGAAAGGAAATTCATTTTCATTAACAAATATTTGAACGATTATACCATAGATGATTTTTGTTTTTGTAAATGCAACATGTCTTCCTTTTTATTTCTAATGTCTAGTGTTTTACTCTCCTACAACCCTACAAGTTTGCTGGAAAAACGGTAAAACAAGTTATCGTAAAACAAATTATTGTCAAACCAAACCAGCTAGGGGCTCTAACCCTTTTAATAATTTCTGCAATCAATATTATAAAACGGATGACTCTATCAACAGAGCAAACATCATTATATTTAGTTTAGTTCAGGCAAATGCCTGTCACCTCAAAGAGTGTTTAATGACATATCGCTAAATAAGAGCATGCATTACCCCCGGGGTCCTCAATGATTGATCCCTATTAATTTACTCATTAGATTTCAATTATAATTGCATTCATTTGGAAACTTGGGGATCGGGACACACAAGACTAATGTGCCGATGCCATAATGTTATGTCTTTGAGTATACATTTTAACACTATATACGTATATATATATAGCTCCGATATAAATACAATTAAACTAAATTGTTTTATGATAGGCAGCAATGGAATATTTGCATTTTAGCAGTGAAATAAGCGTGTTATTATATAGAGTTTTATTGTTTCACTGTAGCTGCCGGGAATTACTCCTAAAATAAAAATAAAGTAATAGAAGATTAGGATACATTGCACTACTCACTTCAAAGTTAAACACCAATATTACAGCAAGATAATCCGTCTGCTACAACTAAAACAAAGACAACAGCAACAACAACAATAGGTGTACTCCGACAAACAATGAGTAAAACGTCTTATTGGAATTGCCTCCCTTGTTCGTCCGTTGTGTACCTAAAAGTCAAGAAAATCGGTAGAACCGGTGGATGCTCACCGACATGTATCCTCATTTATCATCGTATGTCCGTGTATCAACCAGCAATATTCAATTTGAAACATATAGGTAAAGAAAAAAAAACGAAACATGATACGTAATGTATAAAGTTTCATTCAAATATGTCCAGTATGGTTTTTAGTTAAGATTCGAACAAGTTATCCAGACGGACAGAGACAGACAGACAGACCTCTCACTTCCCTCTATCATTGTGTGAAGTAGCATTGCAGTCCCAATAGTAATGTTAGAGTAATTCTCCGCACAAGAATTAGAAGTACAAAATTACAAAGGGCAATTATTCTAATTTGAATTTAGATAGAGTTATGGCTCTTCTGCGCTGCACTTCCTCTCACTGCCCTCTATCATTGTGTGAAGTTTTATTGCAGTCCAATTCGTAGTTTTGTTTAGTTATGCTCTGGAAAAGAATTATAAGTATAACATTCCAAAGGGCAATAACTCTTATGTGAATGAAAATCGGAATTATGGTTCCTATGCTCTGTACTTTCTGTTATTGCCCTCTAGTTATGCTCCAGACAAGAATTATAAGTGTAAAATTGCAAAGGACAATAATTCTAGAGGTATGGCTCTTGTGCTATGCACTTCCTCTCATTGTCCTCTATCATTATGTGAGGTTTCACTGCAGACCCATTAGTAGTTTTTGAGTTATGGTCCGGACAAGATATTCGGACGTACGGACGAAAGAACGTATCCACGGATGGTACCTTAAGTGGGTTTTCCTTTGTTTAAGATGAAAGGAATGACCACCTCTACAACAATAGGCTTAATCCTTTAAAGAAAAACTACAAGGGGCGATATTAAAGGTTTTTGATACAGGCCTGCCAAATCTAGGGTTAAAGTCCGGATTCTCCGGATTTTTCAGTCGCTCTCCGGATCTCCGGATTTAAGTGTACAATCTCAGGATTGTCCATCAAAACACAATGTTCGTGATTTAACAGCTATACTTTCGTAGTTTATCAGCTATTTCCCGAATTGGTACTGTTACGCTCCCTAGTCAGAGGAATATATATAAGTGTCGAATCAGTGGGGGTCATCCGTGTAATGCACTGACTGAATATACAATTTAACACCTAAGGACATAATTAGTTGGCATAACCACATACGTAATACAGCAATATCTCTTTAATTGGTCAACCTAACTGAAATAGCAAGTGTGAGGAACTAGCAACTCCTTGTGTGTGTTACCACTATAACAGCTGCTGCTGTGTACGATAATTATGAATTGAATTGAATGTTGTTTAACGGCTCATCAACACAGTATAGGTTATTTAGAGCCGCCCCAGAGAGAGGGGGAAGGATACATAAGAATCCGGGAACCGTGCCCTACTCTTATTATCGAATAGATTCCTATGGTTCTTTAACGTGCTCGGAGGATAGACCGATACACGGGACCGCCCGGTTTACGTCCCCATCCGACGGACGAGGCTAAGGGAAAGTGTCTTGCCCAAGAACACACCGACGAAACTCAGTGGCACGATAATTATGATTTGTAGAGTTGGCTTTGTATTGTCCGCGGACACCATGGCCGGTGCGGACACCATGGCCTCATACACACGCATCTGTGTAGAAAAGTAAGTGCACTTTCATAAAAAAAAAAGTTGTGGTAGAAACTTAACCAAGTCTTTTTAATAAAATTACTATGCTAATTTAGTATTTTCTGTAACTATCAATTGCATAAATAATTTAAATTTGCGCTTTGAAAAAATATTGTGGAAGTCAAGTCGCTCTCTCCAAATTTCCATTTAAAATGTTCTTCGCGCGTTTCAAATTTTAAAAATCTCAGGATTTTGTGGGAAAAGTTTTGGCAGGCCTGTTGATATTGGGCCAGTCAAGATGAAGCTGCGATATAGTGGCTTGTTGAAGCCGCGATATAGTGGCTTAACTGATATGCGACCGTGGTGATGCATCCGCGGACAAGTTGGTATTATCACATATCCAGTCATGCTGTATTCTTTACAAAATATGTGATAACGTGTACATTTCATAGCATTGTTTGACATAATCAGTGTTTATATAATCAATTATCTAATGATAAATTGGGGAAATGGCATTTCTAGCTTTATATTTTAGTTTGCAAAATGAATTTCCTTGTGGTTTGCTGCGAAATAATGCGTGCCATATGTTGATTTTGCATTATGTCTGGACACTTCCATGGTCTATCAATAAATATTTGGTATATATATATAAGTATTTGAATGACTATGGACCTTCTTATAGCCAAGGATTTGTACAATAAGAAGGATTAGAAAATATGATGAAATCTCGTAGACTCTCGCGTAGAAAGTACGAGATTTCAGCGTCTATCGATAAGGCGGGTCTTTCCGATAAGACGGGTCCGATCGATAACGATAACGCGGCGAGCTTACCTGTACGTTTCGACACAAAACCAGTTCGGTGCTACTGCTGTGTTTATCTCATATGTTACGTGAGAAATATACAGCTTCTTTTTAACTGGCGGCTTGTTCAATCCTTGATTACATAGTCAATAGGAACCCTAATTGCATAAAGCACTCGGGAATTATGGCTCAGGGTTGTGTCACGAACACGGAGACTAGTTCGAAAATGGTGTTTATAAAATGTATAAATACACGTTGATACTCCGATTACCGCGAAAATGATGACGAATCCTATGCTCTAAATAAGTAATTATTCCTTGCTGTAATAATAAAATATTTTAAATACCAATAATTATCGGACATTTTGTTTTATAATTCTTAAAGTGTTTGGGTTACAAGGCGTAAATCAATAATATTAATTGTATTATTTTCGCTAGGAAAACTAACATTGTGTAACGCGGTGTCGGTTGATTTTGTTTTCTTCTTTTGTAACGATTTTAACTGTATTGCAATTAGACCAATTGAATTAAAAAAAGCATCTTGTTTGTGCAAATATATGGTAATTAATTAGCGAAATTATCCTTTATTTTCTTCGAGTTTAAAGCGCGGCGTCGGCCGATCCTTTTGATATGTCCCGCGACTTGTTAAAAGACCATGAAGAATGAATGCATAATTATAGTGTTATTTTAATCAATGCTTTAACGCGGCGATCTTACCTGTACGTTTCGACACAAAACCAGTTCGGTGCTACTGCTGTGTTTATCTCATATATTACGTGAGAAATATATAGCTTCTTTTTAACTGGCGGCTTGTTAATTACATAGTCAATAGAAAAATCCCTAATTGCATAAAGCAATCGGGAATTATGGCTCAGGGTTGTGTCACGAACACGGAGACTAGTTCGAAAATGGTGTTAATAAAATGTATAAACACACGGTGATACTCTGATTACCGCGAAAATGATGACGATCCTATGCTCTAAATATGTAATTGTAGCATGGTCACAGACAATTCTCTTTGTTCAGACACAGGTGTAAATCGTTTAATTGAAAATAAGACCTGTCAGAATAACTGTGAGAATAACAGTTAGAATAACTGAAATAGAGCTGAAATGGACATGCTACAAAACAAACCAAGTATGGTTTCATCTCGTTGGCTAATTTAAACACCTCGATGGGCTACGCCCATCTCAATGTTTAAATGAACCAACTCAATGAAACCATACTCTATCTATTACTTATTCCTTGCTGTAATAATACAATACTTTAAATACCAATAATTATCGGACATTTTGTTTTATAATTCTTAAAGTGTTTGGATTACCAGGCGTAAATCATTAATATTAATTGTATTGTTTTCGCTAGGAAAACTAACATTGTGTGACGCGGTGTCGGTTGATATTTGTTTTCTTCTTTTGTAACGATTTTAACCGTATTGCAATTAGACCAATTGAATAAAAAAAATGCTTCTTTTTTGTGCAAATGTATGGTAATTAATTAGCGAAATTATGCTTTATTTTCTTCGAGTTTAAAGCGCGGCGTCGGCCGATTCTTTTGATATGTCCCGAGACTTGAATGCATAATTATAGTTTGCTGCTTAAACTGTTATTTTAATCAATGCGTTATTAAAAAAAAAAACTGTGAACATGCATCTCTTGTACATATTTACCATTTGGTAATGTCATTCTGATTATCTTTACGTACATGAACATGTATTATGGAAAAGAAGATTTTTATTAATTTTGATGATCTAGATCTTGAAGCTTTATTAGGCAAGTTTACTGCAAGTGAAAATGAGGTCTCTGATGAACTGTGTGACAATGGTGTAGATATGAGTAATAAGCCGACTCCTAAACTGTCCATGCTATGCATGCCACGAATCATACATACATTTTTTTTTAATTTGTTTGTGCGTGCGTACTTTATCAAAAGCTCCCAATCCTCATCCCATTCCCCGGACGTTTGAATTGTTAGCTCCACTGAGAGTCTTACCGCATGTCATAAAATGCGGTACTTACTCGTGTTTTATTGCTATGATGTTAAGTATATATTTATGCTCGCCCTATGGCACTAGTGTCTTATTGCTGTGAGTGTCATAAAATATATACCGAATATGCACCCTATTTGAGCGAGTTCTTTATCTTTTCTCAAAACACAATGTCATAAAACTGGGTATTGAGACCCATGCTATATTGATTTGGTAGTGCAATAAAACACATGCCGAATATGCAGATAGTTAAGCAAGTTGCCGCCTTATCTTTTGCTAATAACAACACCATGTCATAAAACCGGGTATTGAGATGCATGCTATATATATGCAGCTCATTTGAGCTGGTGTCTTATATTTCGCTGGTAACAACACTAGATCATTAATATCCGGTATTGTCCCATACTACATGTAGAGTGCCATACCTGAAGCAATTATTCAAATAGATGCTCCACAAGCTAAACAATAACAAGAAGACAAAATTCAGAAATTCATAGCTTTTTATTTGAGTTATGTAAACAAAACATACGGTAATAAAGAGTTCAAAACATACGGTAATAAAAGAGTTTTAATTAAATTAACATAAACAAGAAATGACACATACAGTGCAAAAAAAAATCCAAACATTTCAATATATGGTTCAAATTTGCAGTCCCGTGCATAGGAATGTATAAAGTAGAGTATGGAGTGGGTCCTGAATTCCTCTGTATCCTTCCCCTTTTGAAGCGGCTGAAAATAAACTAAGATAAAGTGTTACTTTTATAAGGGATTAAATGCAGAGTATTGGTTTAAAACTGAATATTAATGTTATAATTAATATTAAAGGTTTGCAGCCATGTGGTCACGATTTGTTTCTATTTTATTTGTGTTAAGTATATATACCCATGGCTTGCAATCTGTGTTACGTTGTATTTAGTATCACCGTCGTGAGTTTTCAACATGTACCACTTATTGTAGTAGTAATTTTAGAATTATTTTTTTAAAGAAATATTGTGTCCCATTGAAATGTGAAAAGAATATACAAATAATGTTTTGCTTGATAAAAAGACAACCATGCAGTATGAAAACTATGTAAGAACACAAATATATTATATAATTATATATATATTTAAAAAGAACATAATTGTGTTCCTTTATATTAAAAAAGCGATAACACATGGTATTTTTTTGATTTCTTAAATTATTTCTTAGAAGAAATAATCTGCCAATTTGAAAGCTGAAGAAAAAAATATAATGCTTTGTATGATGAAATAAAGGTTACCATGCAGTATACAAATTATATAAGAACACAAATATGTGTATTTTTCAGAAGATTAACATGATTTTATGCTTTTCTATTAAAAAGGCACTAACACACTAGTGTTTCTAAATTTAGTTTTTTATAAGTTCAAAGTGAATTATAACGAGAAATATATGCCCATTTGAAAGCTGAAATACTTTTTTTTTATAATGCTTGGTATAAAATAAAGTTAACCACGCAGTATAAAAATTATATAAGAACACAAATATGTGTATTTTTTTAGAAAATAACATGATTGTGTGCCTTTCTATTAAAAAGGCAGTAACACACTAGTGTTTCTAAATTTTGCTTTAAAAAGTTCAAAGTGAATTATAACAAGAAATATATGCCCATTTGAAATCTATAATTCTTTTTTTATATAATGCTTGGTATGAAATCAAGTTAACCATGCAGTATAAAAACTATATAAGAACACAAATATGTGTATTTTTTTAGAAAATAACATGATTTTACGCCTTTCTATTAAATAGACAGTAACACACTAATGTTTCTAAATTTTCAAAGTGAATTAACAACAAGAAATATACTGCCCATTTGAAAGCTGATAAAAAAATAAAAAAAATACTTTGTACAAAATAAAGGTTACCATGCAATATTAAAATTATATAAGAACACAAATATGTGTATTTTTTAAAAATAGAACATGATTATGTGCCTTCCTACTAAAAAGGCGGTAACATCCTATTTTTTTTTTTGGTTTTAAACTCAAAGTGAAATTTAAATCAGAAAAAAATACGGAATGGTATCGATATCAGTATGTTATTTATTAAATTTTAATAACCAAGTCGTATAACGAATACATTTATAATCAAAAATGTATTTCCTTCAATGGAAAACATATTTTATATCAATATTCCTAAAAATACGATTACCCCACCCGCCAACATCACACTGTCGAGAATCGGGAGAATATCAACATAAAATTACACTACCAACGAAAAACATTTGGAAAATAAACACTTCCTCATTAAAATATATCATATTAAACTAATACTTACTCGATAATTGCTTATATAAAGCGTTATCTTGCTGTTTATCGACATTAATCTACCCAGCGTTGTATTCAATATTTTCCAAAATGGCGGTTGAAGACGATGACTGTCACGTGACACGATATCGGGATTTCTGTCCGAGAATTTGCGAGACTTCCTTTTTCGCCCTATATAATTTGACCTATTTTCTAATCCTTCTTATTGTACAAATCCTTGTTATAGCCTACTTGCATTGTGTTTTGATGATACAATAAACGTTATTTTGTGGCGGAAAACAGAAAACACTAGATATAAAGATTTGTCAACAAAAACAACGAACACCTGAAAAAATAGTATGATTATAAAATAATTTCAAACCAGATACAGCAGCATCATTGTCTTCGTAATTCTCTGGAAGCATACATTATTATAAATAAGCAGGGACCGTAGATAGACAGGTCCCAAAATAAGTAAACTATAAACTTATGAAAGACATAGGCATATGTACATCCAAAAATGTTCACATTTTGTCATTACTCTCATACCTAATAACATCAGTGTGTCTGTACATTGTAAACAAAATAGACTGTGAACAAATTAAAACATGGCAAGAGTACAATTGCATACTGACTACAGAGAGCTATAAAATTATATTAGAGCAGATGATGATGATGATGTCTACGGTTTAGACTAGCCCAAACCCAAAGTTCAGTCCCTTGTTTCGCCTCGGATAGGGGCGCTGCAGTTCGTTTCAAGCGCCATTTTCCCAACCAGAGTCGTCGATCTAAGACATTTTAGTTGAAGATTTGTGATAAATTACCATCTAAGATATGTTTTTATAAAGCAGCGTGAAGTATTAATAGTAAGAAACCATTTCGCTTACGATCTGGAGAGGTAACAATAAAAATAATTGTCGATTTACGCCGTTCAAATTGTTTTATTTTTTCAAAATATGTGAAAGCGTTTCTGCGGCGTTTCGTACCGCGCCACTTTCTTCTTCAAATCGGTTTAATTGTAACAGATTTTCCGAAAAAAAAATTATTATAGATATTTGTGCATATGCTTAATTATATTAAAGTTTTCATTGTTTTAACGTGTTGATGTTTAATCTGGTTTTTGTCATAGACATAGACCCGCCATAGATTAGTCTTAGATAATGTTGAACCCAGTTTTCCTATCCTCAGTCATGTTTATGAAAAAAAAAACTATGTAACAACCCCCACCCCACCCCCAAACACACACGCACAACATACACACACACACTCACTCCCTGTGGACAACATAATTCTCCTTAAACTAGACCTGCAATTTGACATCCTGAAATTCTAAATTCATAACTTTCAGTGATCAATAAAATAAAAGACCTCTGCATTCTGGTAGGGGGTAAATTCGGTGTTTATCCTTCTTTAGCCCTTTATAAAACTAGTTTGTAGTGATAATTATATTGAAAGCTTTGTTTTTGGTGTAGCCTACATCTATGTATCTTCTTTTGGGGTCGTCTGATTTAAAAACACCAATACATGGATACATTTAATTTAAATCATGGTCTAATATTTTCATTTTTCATATAGAGATTGAGGATAAAGTCAGAGTAAACCCCTTTATTTTCACCTACTGAATATCTCAACCTACCGGAAGTTGACTGGATGTGAAAGTTACGAATACATACTATACAATTGAATTGGTGGAACATCCGTCAAACAAAATGCGTTCAGAAAATAACTCAATCCTAGCGTACCAAAACGAATGGCAAAAAGAAGATCCGAATTTCAGTTAATAAAGTTTATTGGGAAATTATAACCAAACATTAGTCGGTACACAACAGAATTGATCTCCCCCACAAATTTTTCAAATTGATTTTTGCATAATTTCAATTAAACTCGGTCTGTATTTCCCTTGTCTAGTTCTATGCGGAAATTGTCCAGTATGGTGGCCGTACTAAAAATAGTTTTAAATCAAGGACATTTCAAATAACATCACCTTGATCTAATCCAGTGGTCAAGTCAGGCATCCAATACAGGGAGAAGTCTTAACCAGATTTGATCTACCAGGGCTCGAATTTAGAACTCGCAAACTTGCAAAATGCGAGTTGATTTAAGAAAATGTGAGTAGATATTTTCAGCACTCGCACAAAACTGTGAGTGCACCTTTTCTGTACAAAATAAGCATAGGTGATCAAATAATGAAACAGGAAAATTAAAAAGTAGTTATATTTAGTTGTCATTTCCCAACACAATCTTATAAACATGTAAGTATTAAATAAGTTATAAAGTTATACACAGAAATGTCTTACTAAAAAGAGAATAAAGTGCAAGTAAGAATGCATTTTTGCGAGTTGAAAATATCTGCACTCGCAAAAAAAAGCAAGTGGGTAAAAAATTTAAATTCTACCCCTGTCTACAATCTTTTGCAGATTGCCTTTAGTGACAGGATGGCTACTGCAGAAGAAGTCTCCAATATACTGACCTTGGCTGCAGAGGCAGCGTCAGTCTCGCAGTCTTCTGCGCACGATGAGCTGTCAATTCCAGCTATGATTGAGACCCAGTCCATAGCGGGCAGTGTTGACATGGGCACCTTTAAGCCCAGTGTTATAACCATAGCCAGTCTGGCAGCTGCAACAGAAATGGTGGGGATGCAGGTCGTGAGTGTTCCTGCAGCTACACACACTGTGACTATATCAAATGTAGTAACAGCATCAGATCGTTCACAGAGTCAGTCAAGATCTACAGGTACATCCACAGCTACAAGTCCATATTCAAGAATGTCTTTATTGGTGAAGGCCTCACCAGTGAAGCAACAGATCACTGCAAATAAGAACCAGCAACCCAACATGATATATCAGGATAGGTAACTATATCATATCATAAATTACTTATTAGACCGACCATAAAAAATGTTGGTTTGCTGTTTTCCTACCTACCTACTGAAAAGGGCCTTACCCAAACAACTTTTTATAGCAGTTTTAAATCGATATTATTAGCTCGACTTTTCCTAAGGGAAAAAAGTGTCATCACTTGGTCGTCATTGTCTTCATCGTTGTCCGATTCCCCTGGTTAAAGTTTGTATGTAAACTTGTATCTCCCAAACCACATTATATAATGGATTGAAACTTCACACATGTAGCTGACACCACAGATATAACCCTTGCTTTTACTTTGACAGAATTATGGCCCTTTTCATGCTTAGAAAACTTGGTTAAAGTGTGTATGTAAGCTTGGTTAAAATTTGTATGTAAGTTTGTATCTTCCAAACCACTTTACACAATGGCTGGAAACTTCACACATGTATTCAGCATCATTAGATGACACCGCAGAGTCAGGTGACGTAACTCCTGCTTTTATTTTGACAGAATTATGGCCACTTTTATTCTTTGAAAATTTGGTTAAAGTTTGTATGTAAGCTTACATCTCCAAATGTACTTAACTGTAACATAATGGATTGAAACTTCACACTTGTTATTGGCATCTTGTATAGCCTATGTTTTTATTATAACAAATTGAAAATTATGGCCCCTTTTATACTTAGAAATCTTGGTTAAAGCTTGTTATCCCCCCCGAAATTTACGGGGGAACATATAGTCGTCGCTTGTCTATCCGTCACACTTTTGTAGAAAGTATTGAAGATCCATATCAAATGAAACTTGAAACATTGATAGAGGGCAATGAGTGGAAGTACTGTAACTCTTTCGTCATTCAAATTAGAGCTTTTAACCTTTGGTAATTTTTTACTTAGAATTTTTGTTCGGAGCATAAATTGAAATGAAAAATTGAGCAATTTTGTCCAGAGCATAACTTCAAAACTACTGATGGGACTACAATGAAACTTCACACAATGATAGAGGGCAATGACAGGAAGTGCAGAGTGCAAGAACCATAACTCTGTCATCATTCAAATTAGAGTTATTGCCCTTTGTAATTTTATACTTAATTTTTGTCCAGAGCATAAATTGAATTGAAAAATTGAGCAATTTTGTCCAGAGCATAACTTCAGAACTACTGATGGGACTGCAGTGAAACTTCAAACAATGATAGAGGGCAATGAGAGGAAGTGCAGAGTGCAAGAACCATAACTCTGTCTTCGTTCAAATTAGAGTAATTGCCCTTTGAAATTTTATACTTGGAATTCTTGTCTGGAGCATAACTTCAAAACTACTTATGGGACTGCAAATTGAAAACTGCTGGGTGATGCAAGGCCATATGATAAGCTGAGGATACATTTCAGGGAGCATCCATCGGTTCTTCCGATTTTCTTGTAAATAAATTGATGGAAACCTTGTTTATCAATTGTAATTTCACCAAAGTCGAGCGTCTGCACCGTTGGCGGTGCTCTTGTTTTTGTTTTACTGTCTTTTGATTTGTTCTCTAATTTCATATTACATATAACGTTTTTACTGTCTTCAAAAAAAGGATTGCCTAGCTATCTACCCACTTATGCATACAACATCATATCCTTGGTCAGAAAACAGCAAACAAACAAATTATTAAGGATGGTCTTATTAGATATTTTTAAAAATATGGAAACAAGGCTCAGTAGCCAACGTCCATGAAATTTAAACTGATTCCCTAGTAAGAACGCTTTTTTGCGAGGTGAATGTATTTTGATTCACACAAATTACTCTTCCAGTAGAAGATCAGTTGCAAATTTAAACTTTAACATATATATATATGTTTAAAGATATTATATGTTTAAAGAAAACAAGAATATACTTTAAAATGTGCATTCAGAATACTAGTAGATGAGTTCACATGTTCTCCAGCTTGTACTCTGCTGTAAAGAAAATTTAATATTTACTCTATTTCTTAGTGATAGTGGAGTTACTTACGAGCTAGTTAGAGGCGGGACCAAAAGGGGCGGAGACAAGTTGATTGACAGTCTTGGATTTACATACAATTTAAAGGTAAGTTGTCTGAACAACATTTAAGTCAGAATATGGTCATTATTAGTATTCCTGTAGTCTAAGACGACCAATTTTTGTCTTTTAATCCATTTTTATGACCAGTTGAAGCCTGTATGACTTGACATGGGGTGATGTAGACCTGTACCATCGTCGGGCTCAACGGTGATCATCAAACTTTTTTAATCCAAAGCCAGAAGGTGTAGAATACAAGCGCAAAAGGCATGAAAAGTATCTAGTGGAGTCTAGCAGTATGCCTCCACCTTTGACAATTTGATGAAAATTAGATGCAAAATTAGGTACCTATTTCCCAACACTAAATGGTCATTGAAAAAGCATGGAAAGTTTGCTTATTTACTGCTAACATGCTACATGACCGATAAGCTCAGGTATATAGAGGCCCTGGTCAAGTTTCTTTCTTTTAATATCATTGATATATTGAACAGTATCTTGCTTGAATGAAAACCACAATTTAACAAGTTAGCTGTACTAAATACAAAACTTTAGTTGGTATTTCATTGTTTTAGAACAAAAACTAAACCAAAACACAACTGTTAAAGGAAAGACCGGCTTCTATGTGCCATAATATGGAGTCAGGGAATTTGCGTTACATCACAAATCTTTTTTTAAGATTTGCGTTTGTCAAATTTTATGCTGTATTAGGTTAGAACAATATCTAAAGCAAATATATTTGAAATGGCATAATACTTCTAGCTTTAAATACAAAGTAGTGTGGGTTTTAAGTTTTATTGTTAGTAACATTGGACACCATATAATAAAGCATGCTTATGAAGTCCAGTTGGTTGCTTTCACTTATTTAGACCACTTACATGAATCAATAGCTTTACTTGAATTGTTTCAAATACAGAATCATTTATTTATTTAAATATGTATCAGTGAACACCTAGTTGAAGAATGGTGTAACAAGACACCAAGTGAGATGTAACTGGACACAAATTGTGTAACAGGACACCAAAATCTGTACAAACAGTAACAGGACACCAAAACTGCACAAATTGTTTGAGTAATCTAATTTATTATAAATTGTTTTCCATTCAAAAGTGTATATATATATTAACAATGCAAACACATTATTTTTGCTTATACATCATGTCTATCGCCGTAGACTGTTGTCATATGCAGTGGACGTAATACGGGACAAGACTTCCTTCAGTCAATACTAAATAAAAGGTTATTTCTGGTGAATTAACTAATTGCATAGGGTTTTCATACATCTCTGATCACTTTGCTAAATTGAAGGACCTATTATGATACATTCTTAGTGACCAGTGAATGCCGAGATTTGTTGCCGACGTAATCTTTTTTTATAAGTCTAACCCCGATCATACTTGATGCTGTCATGTTGCTATGTACCGTAAAAGGGCCACGAAAATACCGAAAATAGGTGAAACAGTTATTGATGTCGTAAATAGAATTGATAATACCAAGTTTCCGAGGTGTTGCTTAGTGCATTTGGTAATTATATAAAAATACTGCGACGTAACAAAAAAGACACAACTTTCGCACCCGATAGTTTACTTCCATGTCATTATAAACCGACGTTTTCCAGAACCACCCGTTTAAGACGTTATCAAAGTACACGATCGATCATGTTTTATCACGTTGTGCGAAGATGCATCGATGTCAAGGTCATGAGTTATAATGCTTTTTTCTGCGATGTAACTGGGTGGACACATTTGGTTACGACGCATTACCGGTACATGGTTTTATTTTGGAAAATAATATTTCCGCTGCTGAAATAAAACTGAAATTAATAAATACAAATAAAATGACCACGTTTTTATTTCACACAAATCAGCCTACAAGGGTTGCATAAAAAGAAATCACATTTGGTTTATATTTTGAACAACCCCTCATGGAAATGTCGGTAATGGACACCTGGAAAATGGATGTTAAATATATGATTTAAATGAAGTAAACAGTTGCTTGAAAGGTCAACAGCATATCAATTAAGACAGTTATTTATCTTGAAAAGTTTCTTAAATTTTAAAAAAAAATGTATACCGGTATCACATATTTCTTCAGATAATGCGATTAGACTGAAATTTCTATGATGTATTAAACACAAAATCCCGGACTCCACATTATGGCTCATGTTTTAATATGTTGGCTTCATACAAAAGCTGTATTGGTGCATCATCTGATGCAAAATTGAATAACACCATTTTCTCATGCAATTGTAAGTTAAGTCTTTGACTTTCTATGGCCTAATTAGTGTTGCTTTAAAAAATGTGATAAATAATATCCCCAATATAAGCTTTTCCATCAAAATATATATTTTATTGAATTATTCCCCTTTAACTTAAAAATTGTCAAAATAGCGAAAAAGGTACATTTTCCCCCTAATTTCAAACAAAACTGCTTTATTTTACTGAATTTCATGTCACGGGATCAATATGACCATATAGTGTACATATAGGTGTAAATATTGAAGACCTCCATTGTACAAGATAGTGTTGCTTTCTTGGTTTTGAGTATCTGGAAATAACTAGTAGGTGTTTAATGCATTTTTAGCTGGATTGCTTAGCAAATCCAGACTTACAGTTTGGCGATCAAAACTCGTTTTACATTTCCTCTTTGGTCAATGCTTCAAAATGGCGGTCTGCTTTTCTGAAATTGAAAACACACGTTTTATATGCGCGGTTTATGCTACAATACTTAACAAAAAATTTTTTTTCCAAAGTTGGGGGTGTGCGTTATCTGTGCATGCGCGTTATATGCCGAGGAATACGGTATGTGTTTTGACGTTTTGGTTTATAAACTTTTTATTTTTCGTTATTCCTCAAAAGAAATTGTCGGAAAGCTTTGAAACTTGGCACACATGTTCATTATCATTACACAATGTTATTTGACAAGAACCATAACTCTTTTCATGTATTTTACCTGAATTATCCCCTCTTTTTACTTAGATTTTTCAGTTAAAATGTTAAATTCACAATCCGTCATTCGCACCACTGCTGGAGCATCACTTGTCCTTTTAATATACTTCATGTACAGCAAGGCAAAGGAACAAAGGATATGACATACTGGTGGTGTGCCGTCAGAAACAGTCATCTGAGATGTCCAGCTAGTGTCACGCAGAAGAATGGAGTGTTTACGAGGGGCAAGAGAAAACACGAACATATGGTTGGGCAATGTAGGCCCAAGCCCCAGCTCCTTCAGCCAAAGAAGGATTCACAAAACAAATCACAGCGTTCTGTAGTACAAAGGTAAACACAATTAGACACATGTGTCCAGTGATTGTATATAGTGTTTTATCACATAACTTAAAGTGTGGGAGTGGAATAACACCCTTCTATATTTTCGATATACCACTAGTTATATAAGTATGCAAATCAGTGTTCGGCACTAACTTTTTGGACCTACTAGCCCCGGGGGCTAGTTGGTTTGGAATTTCACTAGCCCCCCTTAATTTCTACTAGCCCTGCTACCAACGGTACCAAATCCTCATTGTATATTGATTTGACGGGGTTGGTTATAAAATAACAACACAAATCAGATTCAAAATTTGTGACATCGCTGACAGCACCCTCCGTCACAATAACCTGATCTCGTGGCAGTCTGCACCTCTGTTAAGAAAAGTAACATACTGTGATGATTATTATTTTAATTTATTATAGTATTTCTGAACAATGTACATGAGAAACACAGAAATTAGAAATTATTATGATAGAGTTTTTTGTTTTTTGGCTGGTGGAGAAAGCCCCAAAAATCGATCTATGTTTGCACTGTTTATAGCACGTTCATAATTCGCGGCGTTTTCCGACGGAAGCGGAAACAACTGCTGAAATCGTGGTCAAAAAAACGCTTGAGAAAAGCTGTCTAGTTTATAAGGCGTAGTTACAAGCGTTTGTGTGATTCGGTATCGGGCTGGTATCACGCGGTAAACGAAAGCAAAAAGAAACAAATGTCGTTTTACGCGGACTAAACGAGCAGCAGTTTTAAGCGAGAATCTGCGGAACATTAATGATTAACAGTGCTTGAGATTTTATTTATATAATGCCAACGCAAATTGGGTACGTGTTTGTTCTATAATCTACTAGCCAATCGGGCTAGCTAGACGATCGTACGTGCTAGCCCGACGGTCACTTTTACTAGCCCCGGGCTAGCGTTAGTGTCGAACACTGCAAATAAGCCTAGTATGCGCTGTCAACAACATTTGTTACTATGATCCAATTCCCACAGTTTGTGTCGGTTTCGAGCGTTAAAGCGACAGGCAAAATGCAATAAAAGTCGATATGTGAGTTATGTGATAAATAGAATCTAACATTCGTTAACTCATTAGCAAAAATGATATAGTGCTCGGCAAGAGCCTCGTATTATGTCATTTTGACAGCTTGTTTAATAAATTCAATAATGAATGACTGCTCATGTAAGATCCTCTATTTATTTATATTAAGGCCAAATAAAACTAAATTTATGAGATTCTGGTTTCTCGACTGACTCTATTTTTTCTGTGCATATTCTAAAATTAATGTTATATAGCCAAAAAAAAGACCAAAGGACTGATGCGTCCTTAAAATATAGTTTTAATTTTTTTAAACCAGTTTAATACTAAATAAATACTGTGTAATTTACCTCCAGTGTTAATTATTTTACTTAAGGAGTTCAATTGTAAAGTAAAACAATAATTTCACGAGCCTGAAGTTTGAACGACAAACCGTGATATATTACAAGATAATTCACTGTAAACAATGTTCTATTTCTATTCTAATACCCCTAAAATTTAAAAAATAACGCACACATCTAAACTCTTTCGCATTGCTTTGCTTACTCCCCTAACGTTTCAAATGTTACAGTGATATCTTTCACATTTCCTTGCTTATTCTCCTAACGTCGCTAAACGTTACAGTGATATATCGTTGAATATAACAAGATATTTTAAACTAAGCTATATATTGTGGGTGTATTAGAATTTTAGATATAATTATCAAATATAGTATTTGCCCTAAAAAGAGCACCTCTCATAACCCTTAACCCGCTACATTTTTTAATGGATTGTTCTTTTTTCAAATTAAGACCATTCTATTTATGACAAAGGGGTGTTTGGGGGGAAATGACTGATCAGCAGCCAAACATTGTAAAGAGTTACTCGCAGGCTGGCTGATAAATGGAAGCAAAGGCTTTTATCGTCGTGCTTAGTGGGTTAAGGGCTAAGTGCCCCCTACCTTTTCTATAATAAAAAAGACACTTCAAAATTGAGTACGTTTTAGATGTTTTGTATCCAAAATATATTTTATAAGAGTGTATCCACTTGTCATTTTGCATAGCGCCCGTGTGCTACTATTAGGGAAATTACAGTAATTTAAAGTTTGTTGTTAACCAGTATTTCTTAAATCATTCAATTTAAATACTGATATCATCTTGGAAAGGGTTCAAACACACTGTTGTACTGCTTAGGATAACCTAACACCATAGCCTGTCTGACATCATAGTTGTAGTGTTGGGTGCAGAGAACCTGGTGATTGCCTAATGCCTGGTACATACTGTGCCAAGTCAGAGAATCAAACCAGGGTTGCAATGGTGAAGTGCTAAATGTGCTACTGTGTGTATATTATATTGATAAAACTTAAATATTTTGCTACAGCCCCCATAAAGGGGGACACCTGTCGGGCGTTGCCAGTGGCCAGGACTACAAGATATTGAAGGAAGCATCCAAATCTGGCATGGATCTTTTAAAGGACCGTCTCGGCTATACTTATACACTGAAAAAGGTAATTAATTATTTGGTGTCTGCAAGGTGTTTTTTTTTCAATTTCTTTTTATATAGTGCCTTTGCCATCTACGCAACTTGCCAACACAACATACCATTTACACTAGACAGCTTGACTCCCTGCTTAATGTGACTTACTGTCCTGTCCATTTCCGATGTTAAGTCGATTAATTGCAAAGTTTTAAATAAAAGTTTTGTCGAGTTGTTTTTCAAATTATGACTTGAATAACTCAATGTTTTAATTCTGTTACAACAGGCTTAAAAACATGTCATGTTCAATTGGTGCACTTCCAATATGTTGTAACTACAAACCTAAACATTATACAGGCTAACTCAGTTCTAAAATAGTGAACAGCAGAAGACACATCTAGTCTTGAAGTACTCCATATTATATCTGAATAAATGTATTTATCATGCAGATATGCACTTTTCTGCCAAATAAAGGGGTAACCTAATACATTTTGCTTTATGAGGCAAGTGAACCAATAGAGCAAATCAATGCGGAATCCCTTGTCGTTTATTGTACATAACGTTATCTGACGTCATGCACGTAACGTTGCCTGACGTCATAAAACAAACAAAAAACAACAACATGGCAGAGTCCTCGATAAGCGTAACATTCTGAGAAATAGGTAATAATAGTAATTCATACAAAAAATGTGGATAATCTACATGATAAATAGAATGTTATGTCAGTCTTTTACTATCAAGTTTATTAGGCTCGGTATGAAAACGAAGAATGGCTCGGCAGAGCCTCCCCATTATTCGTTTTCTAAGCCTCGCCTAATAAACTTGATAGTAAAAGGCATTGACATAATATTCTCTATTTAAATGTTTCTATTTCTGTACTGCCAGTTTAATACTAAGTCACACATTTAGCATCAGAAAAGTAGAAATTGATGGAATCAGTCTCTTGTTGACAGGTTTATGAGATGTAGAATATTTAAACAAATTTTTGCACATTGCGTTAAAATCAAATTTCGTAATTTAACAAGTAATTTAATTTTTAAGATGAATTTTTTTATTGATAGGGCCATGGATTTATATGTACACAGGATTTGAAACACCCTATACGCCCCTTGTTAATTCCCGATTTATCCGCCGAATGGTCAATAAGCTGGTTCCCTGATTATTCTGCGGTAAACAACAGGGTACCTGTCAGGGTAACAGGTGCGCGGTGGCTATTTTTGACGCGATCGATTTTGATGCTGACATAAAGCAGAATTATTAACATACTACTTCACAATCTATTTCAAATATCGAGGTTATTTAAATCTGCATGTATTGCTTTTAATTTATTGAAAGAAATTATGGAATTCATACTATAACTTGGGTTTTAGCGGCGAGAATACGCTCGATAGCCGTGTTGATTTTCTTTTTTTCTACAGTTCTCGCCATTTGCGGCTTGAAATCGAGAATGTACATTTTTTGAAAATTTAACTTCTCTTTCATTTACGTTACGATATTCAAAGTAATTATTCCTTCGTAATGCCATTATTGTGTAGAGTTGCTTGCCGGTCTTGGATTTCTGTATAGCCTTTGTTTTGTTTGCAAATTACGCAGTTGAATTTGGTTGAACATTTATAAATTCTTTTTCTAGTTTTCGCCATTTGCGGCTTGAAATCGAGAATGTACATTTTTTGAAAATTTAATTTCTCTTTCATTTATGTTGCGATATTCAAAATAATTATTCCTTCGTAATGCCATTATTGTGTAGAGTTGCTTACTGGTCTTGGATTTCTGTATAGCCTTTGTTTTGTTCGCAAATTACGCAGTTGAATTGGTTGAAAATTCATCAATAAAATCGCCTTTATTTTTCATAAATGAATAAACAGTCTAAGTGAAACTCCTGTTTTATTTATGGATCGATATTCAAAATAATTATTCCTTTGTATTGCCATTATTGTGTAGATTTGAATGACGGCCTTGGATTTCTGTATAGCCTTTGTTTTCGTCAAATTTTGTTGTTTAAGTTAGTTAAAAAATAGTATTACGATGCGATACCTGTGTATTCGGTATGACACGTTTGACTTTTGGGGTACGTGCTTGCAATTAAACAGAAATATTATATCGATCACCAACATCCTGTTATTTGGAACACAAAACAACCCTTTGAATTACATCTGTTACCTCCCTTCTAAGGGGACAATATGCCGAAATATCG
Organism: Cyrtodaria siliqua; assembly: GCA_037043455.1. Lineage (NCBI taxonomy): Eukaryota > Metazoa > Mollusca > Bivalvia > Adapedonta > Hiatellidae > Cyrtodaria > Cyrtodaria siliqua. The sequence goes on from JAWPHD010006438.1 coordinate 106,008, forward strand.
CGCACGACCACCTTGTATATTCGGTAGGACACCTCTGACTTAGGGGTGGAAGGGTGTAATAAAAACAGACACGTCGACCGCACTGTATATTGGGTATCGAACGGTGTTAATTAGAAGGCGCCAGATGTGCAATATGGAACAATAGACCACTAAATCCATCATAGTTTAATTAAACAAGGCAACTGAAGCCAAAATCAAGTCGAATTACCTAATGAGCCAGCGAACTTATGTACTGACGTGTATCATTATGCATGTATATTTACAATTTGCAGTCGCGTGATCATTGTCGCAAATTCACCTACGGTCATATTATTTATTTTGTTTATTAAAGTTAAAACAGAAGTCACTTTATAGAATGAAGAATAATCTCTCAGCTTGTATTTGAATTAGCCAGCTAGGTTAAATACAATTTCCAGAAGAAATAATACACCAACGATATATATATAATTTTTTTATACATATTTAAATTGTCGAGTCATGTCACTGTCGCAGTTTCACATACGGTCAAACGAACGTAATTGTTCTTATTTAGTTCATTTTTAGTAAAGCTTAAACAGACATCACTGCATAGAATAAAGAATTATCTTTCAGCTCGTATTTGAATTAGCCAGCTAGCTTAAATACTTTTCCCAAAATAAACAAATCAGCAACAATATGTATATAATTATTTTTTTTAATTTGCCGAGTCACGTTTCACATTCGGTCAGACGAACGTAATTGTTCTTATTAAGTTCTTTTTTAATAAAGCTAAAACAGACGTCACTGTATAGAATAAATAATTATCCTTCAGCTCGTATTTGAATTAGTAGCCAGCTAGCTTAAATACTTTTCCCAAAATAAACATATCAGCAACGATATGTAAATAAATATTATTTAAATTTGCCGAGTCATGTCACTGTCGACGGTGAAATGAACGTAATTTTTGTTATGTAGTTCGTTTTTAGTAAAGCTAAAACCAACATCACTGTATAGAATAAAGAATTATCTTTCAACTCGTCTTTGAAATAGCTGGCTATCTTAAATACTTTTCCCAAAACAAATGAATTAACAACGATATGTATACTAGGTTTTCTTACATTTGATCATAACTTGCCCATGCGCCATAATGCCTTACCTGTACGCGCAAGTATTCATGCGTAAATTATTATTCGGCGGATAAAATGGATTTATGACATGTTTCAAATCCAGTGTACATATAAATCCATGATAGGGCCTGGAAATTTTTTTTGTTTCGGGTGTCTTATGATTTTGATGTCTACCTTAAAAATGTTTTGCAATTTTCTACACACACACAAATCTATAACAAAGTAAGAAACCATATAAATACATGTATATGTTTTTTTTATTTTACTATTTATGATGGTCAAGGCATCCCTACCTATCATTTTTTAAAAGACGTCCCTCGAAACAACATTTTTGTTTATTACAATTTCATTGCAATTGAACAACTTCATTACAATTAATATACATATACAGGCATAATATTTCTAAAGCTACTGTCCATTTATATATACCTGTAGGCATATCAGGATGGATGGAAGAAACAGTGGCGGTGCTCTATAAGAAACAAACTTGTGACATGCTATGCCTCTGTCGTACAGCTAGGCAACACCTTTGAAATTGGCTCGGTTGGTCATGCTCATATGCCAAACTGTAGCAAACCTCTGTAAGTTATCTCCCCTTGTCTCCTGTTGTTGAGCATCCACCTATGGTAAGAAATACCTTAGTTTTGAAAATACCAGAATACTGTTTTGATAGATCCTTTCCCATTTAAACTCATTGTTGCCTGGGTTAAAATTAATATTCTGATAATACTTTCAGTGTTTTATATTAACATATTAAACTCATTTTTGAATAGAAATTCTTTTTTTTTCTTTTTAATATTTGATGGAAAAAAACTTTGCAAATTGAGAAGGCCCATTCAAAAACCACTTTCACATGTGAAAAAACGATTTCCAAAAGTAAGGTTTTTTTATTTACCACTAAAAATGTCCAGTTTCACTGATATATATATATATATAATTATAACCAATTTAGATACTAGTCAAACTGTTTCTGAAAATCCAGAAAGAAAAAAGGTTTGGCAGAAAACAAGTGCCCCGCAACAGTAGTTTTCAATCATGAGTATAATCACCCAAGTCAGATGTTTGTTTCTTACAGAGCAGTCCTGTATTCTGAGTTACAGTGTATTGCCTTCATTGCTGGATAGAAAATTAAATGTATTGTGACCAGTCTTAATCAAATATTAGAAGTACTTGAACCATTATAAATACTAAATTGTATAATTATTTAAAGGCAAACTTCTTTTGCACCAATATGGAAGCAGACATGTTTTGCACCAATATGAAAGCAAACATGTTTTGCACCAATATGAAAGCAAACCTGTTTTGCACCAATATGAAAGCAAACCTGTTTCGCACCAATATGAAAGCAAACATGTTTTTCACAAATATAAAAGCAAACATGTTTTGCACCAATATGAAAGCAAATATGTGAAAGCAAACCTGTTTTGAACCACTATGACTGTTTAAGGCTTTCAAAGATGGCTTTAGAACGTACTGGACTTGCTCTGTGAGAAACAAACATCTGCGATGCCCCGCGACAGTTCTGCAGATCGCAAAGGTATTCACGGAAGGCGGGATGAAACACAAACATTTACCAGGCTCGTACTTCCCTGTGTGAGTTGTGTCTTTTTCATTCTGATTAAAGGGACACATGGCAATCTTGCGGTATTCATCAAGCATTAAAATTATCCCCTCGGTATATTAACCCAGTATCATATTTGCTTAAAGGGGTTGATGCACTATTTTCAAACAAGGTTTATGTTAATGGGCTCTGAAAAACTTAAAGAGCTGAAAGAATTATCAAAAAGCCTTGACAAAAATAAAGGAGATATGACGGATTGAAAATTCGTAAAGAAACGTAAATGGAGACGGCCATCTTGGAACGATGACATCGTGTCTTTTTACCGTATATGGCATATTGATAAAATGTCTTTTAAAGCAAAGAAAATGACTGCAAATGAAAATAAGAATACATTTCGTATATTTTACATCTGTATATTTATTTTTAATCACTTTGCAGTGATGTTCTTTGCTTTAAAATATATTTTGTCAGTATACAGTATATGGTGAAAAGGTGCAATGATGTCATCGTTCCAAGATAATATTCTTTGCAAATTTTCAATAGGTCATATCTTTATATTTCATGGCATTTTTATAATTCTTTCAGCTTTTTTCAAGTTTTTCTGTTTTAAATAAATCTTGTTTGAAAATAGTGCATCAACTCCTTTAAGACTTGCTTGCATATAATTAAATAAGAGGTTATCAAATTTAAAGTTTCATTTTGTCTACCATGTGTTTAAATGTATTATTCGTACAATGTAGTTAACAATTTTTGATTTACAATTTGGTTTGAACTCTTATTAATATATGACTGGCAAACATGAAAGTAATGTAGAAAAACTGATGAGAGATCAAGATTGACGTGCTTCCCTTTAATTTATTAATTACGCAGCTGTACTAACTTTTATGCAGTATGGGGTTTCCTGTTCAAGGGCAATATCTTGTTGCTTCTTGTCTGATAATTGCTATAATGTAATCTACTGTTTCAAGATTTTTAAGGCATTTAACTGATGGCAAGTAAAGTTTATAAAAGCGTTTACATGATTTAGACGTACTTCTTGACCTATATTGCCATTAATATGATCTCGTATTGATTTCTGAATTCTACTACTTGCTTTGAAACAATACATCATTCCGCTCTTATATCCACATATGATTTCAGTAAATTAGAAGTACACAATGTATATGGCACAGGTAACAAGTCGCACAAACGAATCCAAAATACAGTGGAGCATTTGGCCAAAGTTTGTATGAATTTGACCCATGGACAAAAGAGGGCGGGGCTAGAAATTGATTATCGGAACTACCAGTTTTTAGGGCCCTTCATCGAAAATTTATGTTTACAGTAAGCCAATAAAAAAATCACTGTTGTGAGCAAAACAACAGTGTTTAACATCTATCAATTAATTTATTACAGCCTTAGTATAGCATGCTATGGTTTTATAGTTTTGGTAAAAATATAAAAATTCATAGGAGAGATTGTATGTTTATCAAAATATAATCTTCTGTGTGATCTAGATTAGAGAATCAGGTTGTGCCAACGCTTGATGATAGCCTGTATGGAGAGGAGGAGGATGAAGATGGGGAGGACCACAGGGATGACTTGATGTCAAATATTTATCACCCAAAAAGCCCAGGAAAACAGTTAGGGCATAAACATAAGATCCTGATGATGAAGGAAAAGAAGCGGGTAAGGAGATCTATTTATCAGCAGAGCTTATGCCGTGGTGCGGCGTTCCAAACTTGTTTTTGTATCGACTACTCCTCTGAAACTACTGGATGGATTTTCATGAAACTTTACAGGAATGTTGCCCATGATGTCTACTAGATCTTAGCAAAAATTCACTTTGATGTGAAATCCAAGATGGCCAGCAAAGCTAAAAAATAGATTTTTAAAAAACAAGTTTGTAGCGACTACTTCTTGAAAAACTATTTACACTTTCCTTCACTGCATTATACATGCGAAATTATTCCTGAGGGTAATGCAGTTGGACATTAGCCAGTTTCAAAATTCCTACCTATCTGATATGACCTCATTGTTTAGATGGGAAAGTTTCTTTCTTAATGATTTGAAGTCAGTTTAGAATAGAAGCATATCAGAGATCAGTGCTTGTGAACAAGCACAGGTCAGATGTAAATATCATCCGATCAAAGCCATTAGATTACCAGTAATGCATATTAATCACTTCCTGCCTTAATGCCAAACACATGTCACATGAATCTCAATGGTGGGCATAGACAAGTGTTAATTGGTTTATTGTTCATTTTGTTATTTGCACATTTTGTGTCAAGGGTGATAAAAGGATGTGTATCATTGAAAGGCCCCTTGTTTAATTGTTGGTGTTTTGGCGACTTAAAAAATATAAACATATAGATCTGTATATTTTTTGCTCTAGTCATTTTCACCAAATGCTAAAAGTTAGAGCCATTTAGATAATTTCTTCTCATTTGACACCATTGGCAATGTCCAGACCAGACCCTGAATATGGAAAGAGCTTCCCTTATCTCAGGATCTTACTTGTTTTAAAGTGACGGCCTTACTGGTTTTCACCCCCAACTCTTTTTTTTCATTTCCATAAAGACTTGTCAATCAATACTTTTCACACAAATATTGCAAAACTGCAGTAATTATTTATTGCGTACGTTATTACCAGGATAAAAATTCATCTTATGTGATGCAACTCTTTATCCAAAGAGAGTGGAAGTTACGGTATACAATTAGGCCTAATTCGTAGGTAGGGTCGGGTGACCCGATCGACACAATTTATTTTTTTAGGCCTTACAAGAAAGTGACAGTCGTTATGTTTGACATTGTCTATTCATTGTCAATTTCTGAATACATAATGGGATCCGTTTGCATATATATATTGTTACCTAAAAAATGTACGATCAACTGTTAAGATCAGAATTTTTGTTGAAGCTTTAATAATGCTGATTACTTTGAACAACCCAGAGCGCGATCGGCAGTTATGTTTGAGCTTTGAGTACTATCTCGCTCCTTTGTCAAAATGTCACTTCCGTGACAATACTGACGTCGGAAAACACTGTGTGCAAAGCAGAGAATAGTCTACAGTACGTTTTCGTTGTAGTTTTTGGTAAATAGTTTAAAATTACAATCACCTTATTGGTCACCAGTAACGAGAGTGCTTGTGACGGAAGCTACGGTGAAAGATTCGTTGACCGACAAATTGTACTCATCGTGCTTTCCTCTTTCTTGGCTGTGTACACTTGAATTGATGACGTAGTTTGCAAATAGCCTCGTTATGAATAAATATTAATGTGGTTAACGTACGTATTACAAACTGTACGTATTACAAATTGTGCATTTAATTTACCGGACATTTCTTCAAATTTTGTTTACAGAAGGAACACCCAACGTTCCTTGGCCCAAGCTGTACCATCAACTTAACCAAGTGTAATGATCCAAACTGCGACTGTAAATTGGTCCACTGTCCTTTTTGTGACACGCGTCACTTCAAACCCGCCAAGGCTGGACGAGTACAGGACCATCTAGAAATGACACACTTTGCCCACGGAGTCCAATATGATGGTATGTTAAGTTTTAAAAATGAAATCTGTTCTTGACTTATCAGCGATTTATTGTCCAAAAAAAGTGAACTATTCAGAGTTTAAATGAAAAAAAGTGAGATTTTTATATACATGCTAGAAGGCCGTGTCTAACTTTTTACAATGCCCTAGATAACTCTTTTTCTAGAAAGGTATTTCACTCATCAAATAAAAAATAATTGAGTGAAAATTAAAAAAAAAAAGAAAAGAAGCTAGTCATTATTCTACTTTAGATGATTTTGATATTAGAAATAGTATATATAACCAGAAAGACTGGCATTTCTTCTCACACAGTTAGACCTATTGGTGTCGACTTGTGGTTTACAACTTTTGACAAGCAAAAAAACACACTTTTTACATGCATTTTCATGAATTAACGGTTTTAGGTGGTGCGCAACTTTTAAAATAAACTTGGCAACCAAAAAAAACACTTATTTTACTGAAAAAAATAATGATATTAACCTGTTTAAAATTACCTATTAAATGTTTTCATTTTAAAATATGCAAACTTTTTAAGCCGAAATTAAGGTTTTATTTCATACCCACAGCCAACCCCGTTTTCGCTTGTTAGAGAAGGGGTTGGACTGGATGTTAATATTCGGACCACGTAATGCCACCTTCAATCCGCCACTGGTATACATGCCTGTTCAGTATCTTTGTTACTCTACCATTTCAGACCTGATGATTGTCAAGTGTTTCCAGGACTGTAGTCCAGAGAGAAACTTTGGCCATTATCATTGCGTCTTCTGTTTTAAACAGATTCTCAAACGCAGTGCCTATGCCAGACATATGCTGAGGCATCTACGAAATATGGTAAACTTTGATGTTTAAATAGTTTATACTGACTCATTGCATATACGTGATCCTTGCTAATATGCATTCATTCCAAAATACTTGCCTATAAGAAAAACTAGTTGCAAAAACATACTCATTCCAAATACTTGAATGTTGAAAACAGTTCTATACCTAAGGTCATCTTGATGGTGTGATTTATGAAAGCATATACATTTTCCACCAAAAAATACAGTTTAATATTAGATTAGGAGTGTAGGACTTCTTTAAGGTTTTGATAGTTGATTTTAATTTTGCAGATGTCAAATCAGTTTTCTAGCACTCTGCAGAGCTGTAGATAATTTTGGACTGCAATGAGTATTTACTCCTCAAATTCAAAATGAATGAGTAACAAGGAACTCGTTCAGAGTAAACAGTTCATGTTTTCAAAATGGATTGAATTTATACATTTTAAAAGAAACAACTATTCTGATTAAATGGAAGTTATAAAGTAAAAACAATCACTGTATGACCTTAGTATCAGAGACATGCTAAATTTTCATCATGTAAATATGGAACAAACTGTGCCGCAGAACAGTATACAAATATAATACTCGTGACTTTTAAAAGTTATGAGTTTTTGTAGTAAGTTGATGAGTAATGATACTCACATATTTAAAGAATTGAGGTTTTTTGTAAAGAAAGTGTAAGTACAATACTCAAAAACTCAGCTTATAAGAGCTCTGAGTCTCTTCTGATCATGACGTTGTTTATTGGAGATCGCTGAGCCCGATACTTATATTTAGTTATCGGTGGTACATTTTCAATTTCTTTTGTTTTCTTACTTAATTTTTGATTCGGTGGTTCCACTACTCCGGCCGATAAAAAGCTCTAGGTATTGTTTAATCACTTATAGGATATGTTGTCTGCTTTTTAATTTAGTCTTTTGGCTGTCACTTGTGATACGCAGGCTTCATAACTGCTGCTCCCAACTAAATTCCATTATGTTTATTTCGCTCTTCGGGGCATTTAATTTTATTAGATACTGGGACCATACGCCGTACAACATGGGGAAGCAAGTAACTCCATGTCCACCGCCGTATGCATGCCATCTTCGGGATGGTTAAAATTGTGTATTATTGATTTATGAATATTGAGTTCTGCTCAACCCGGGGCTAGAGGGCGTGAGCGGTAGCTAGCATATTTCACTACCGCTCATGAACAGTCTCAATCAAACCGAGACTGCAATATTTCGTATGTGTTGTGCTCGGCCGTTTCCAAAGGTCCATTATTATACTCTTTTTTATTTAAGGGTATTCCAGACCGACTGTTAGTGCTGCCAGATTCCAAGTTCCCAGATGTGATCAATGCCTATGGTAAGTTATCTGCCTTTGTGCTTTCCTATTAGAGTATGGGAAACTTTATCTGTTTTATTGCAGTGTCTGAAGTCAGACCTTTTAACTTTTTTTTTGCTATTTTTACTTTAACTTCCCATGATTAGATTCAGTAAAACTGCCTACAACTGTATTTTGTTTTTTATCCCTTGCAAAACCTAGTTTTCACGGGTTGGGGATGGGTGTATGGTATGCAAATGAGGTCCGTTCATCGGTAAGTCAAATTTTTCTCGAATATATTGTCAGATGTCTTAATGAAACTTACTACACGAATCACGCTAGTAGTCTTGTGTTGTCTTTTTATATAAAGAACAGTCAAATATGTTCTTTGTTCTAGTTTATTCTTTGAATTTATTTAAAAATATTTTGATTACGAGACTATTCCTACAGTTTCCAACCGATGCAAACAAAACTTTATTGGATGGTTGTGTATCATGCCAAAATGGACACTTCATTTTGATGTTACCATCAGATGAGCATTACTTGAGTTATGGCCCTTTGTTTTCCTTTGCTCAGTTGACCACAGGCTGGGGGCATCAATTTACTAATTTTGAAAATCTGGGCCGTTCTTAAAAAAAGTGTTTGTTTGCTGTACTCCGACCTTCTCATTTATTAAAAAGGCTAACCTAACCCAACTTTGTTTTAAGCATTTGGGTCCTACCAGTCACCCACCACTTAAACCTTTTAGGTCAGCACAGCAAACCAACACCTTTTTAAGGATGGCCCTAAATCTTGCTTGTATATTGGGCCCTACATCTCCACTAAGTAGTGCCATTCCACAAATGGCCTTGACCTTTGTGGGTTGGGTGTGTCATTTTAACGTAAAGTTTTGTGTTTTACTTTGTTTCTCAGAAACTAAATAGACTAGAGCTTCCTAATTTGATGAGAGTTGTATATTGGGTAGTACATCACATTCTGACGGGTTCAGCTTACGACATTTCATTTACATGGGCAGATATGAAGTTTTTCACTTTTTTGCATTTAGCCTCTTAATTAGTCTTTGTCATGTATGACATATAAATCTGAGGATTTCTTATTCAACGTTATTTGTTTGTACCTCTCTTCCTTCAAATAAAAAACAAACAAAAAAACAACAGTTTTCCAGTTTGGTTTAGCTTGTCATCTACATATCTAGATAGCCATTAAATGATAATTCAAGTCTGAGAACCGTTGACTGACCTTGTGATATCAGCGTTCCAGATAATGCATATTATGCATTATTTTTCACCAAAAATGCATTAATTTTATTTTTACAAATGCACAATAAAAAATCTCCAATAAAGATTAAAAACCATATTCTCACATACACACTTAATAGCTTTGAAAAATAGAGTGTGCCCAGTCATACTAAATAGATGCTTAATTGCTTATTGTGTCGCCTGCGTAGCATTGCAGACACTTAGGGATCACTTTGTCTGTCGTCTTCCCTCCGTCACACTTTAACCTGCAACCTAACCTTGGCCATAACTTGAGAGGTATGTGACCTATGTTCATGAAACTTCGCACACTTCATCTTCATCTTAACCAAAGGAATGTTATTTCCACATGTCCAATAATTCTGACTTTCATTTTGGCAGATTTATGCCTCTTTTCATGAACTTAAACACTTAAAATTAAAATTGTACTTGCTGAAATAAGAACATGGCAGGCGATATAAGTGTTCCGTGGAACACCCTTTTAGTTGAAGTTTGAGGTTGAACATTGTTGAATGTATATGTAATGGGAAGTGGAAATATGCAATATTTTTTTTATGGTATAAATGACTAGAGTAAACAGTACATTTTACATGCTTTGTAAAAAAACTTGTTTTTAAGAATATGTATTTGTAAATGTAAATACGTAAAGTTTTTCATTTTTTTCATGCGTACAACATGTGCTGAAAGCTTATCTGGAGCACTGTCATAGTATGTCATATGTCTAAAGAATTTTGAAATTTCCGTAGCATTTGTTCACAGATTTGTTTTTTTTACGCATTGCAAAACATCCCTTAATCCACAATATTTAAAGGTTACGAGATACCTATATGCAAGAAGCAAGCTTGTCTCACGTCCAGAGAGAAACACTACCACTGTCCACAGTGTTCCACTCTGTGTAAGGAACGCAGCCTCACTGTGAACCATCTGTGGCGCTGTCTACAGAGGAACGGAGATCCGCGTGAGGAGGAACAGCTCTCGGACGATCCCGAGGATGAAATGTTGAACATCGTTGACGAGAGTCAGTTGTTTGTAAGTAGCAACAACGATTTCCTTTTCTTGTGACCGTTCACAAACTTAACAGCTGTCAGTCTGCATCATATCATATTTACGTATATATTTATCACATAACTTGCGGTTTTGGAGTGTAATAAAGCTATGACATAAATATCATGATACATAAATGTACTAAATAATAAATATGCAAATGTAGGCCGAATCATCAATCGATCTTATCTTCTTCGTATAACGCTGAAAAAAGAAACTGCCTCGCTGATTTGTGTAACCGTTAAAAACGCCGGATTACGGAAATCAGCGAGGCAGTTCGGTGCTGTACAGAGGAGATCAGAGCAATATACGACAGCAGTGTATATGATGTATAGGAAGCTACATTAATAAATGTACATTATGTGGCATTTTTGGAGTTATGTGGTATAATTTGGTGGCAGTACAGCCTTGTATCATATAATTTTATCCATCTCGATAAAGGGACACTGTCCATAAGGAAAGCAAATTGGGGATAAGCAAATAACTGTCTGATTTAAATTCAGTGAAATGTATGGTTGAAAAAATGAGCATAGACGCAAATAAGTATGTAGTTAATTTGAAAAATATATATATATATTGTTTGTAAATATTGCTGAGACTGCATTTATTTACATTTTTATTGGTCTCATGGTATCCATTACCACGTTAATTTTTAACAACAGCATGCCTTGCATCACATAACTGGCCCGTTTAGCTCAGATCTATATTAACCCTTAACCCGCTACATATATATAATTAGTGTTTCCCCGAAAGCTGAATGGTGGGGCAGCGCCCTGCCCCTTTTTTGGGCCGCTCAGTCCTTTTTCGGAACCACCCTAATGACCCACCCTGCTGCCCAAAAAAATAGTTCTGTTGCAGTTATATAACCGCCGTTTTTCCCAAATTCATCATCCTATTATATAAATCTGTATTGACCTCCTTAGGCAATAAATCGAGCAGGTGTTAATTGCAAACATTATATACATGGAGTGTTTCGTAAGGATTAACTTAACCTGAGGTGTTAATTAGGCCATCCCCTGTTTGCCGACAACTGGGGTGAAGTCAACTTCTTGTGTACCGTTATGAAAATATGTTTATTCATATTTCATTTAAAATCTGAAGTAAATTTGCTCCGATCCATTTATTCACGAATAAAACATAAAAAGATGAGAAAATAGAGGGAAAAAAATCGAAAATGACACAAAAAAAATCAAAACCTTGATTGTTATATCGGTAACTTCCGGTTTGCTTTTTGCTTCGCGGTATCAAAGTAAATTACGATTGATTATAAATAAAGACGGACATTTTTATAACAATTCATCAACTTATAGTCATATCTGACCATGATCCCCTTTTTAAAACCTGGGGGGAACACTATATAATGGCCTGCTCTTTCTGTGTTTTTACGCGATTATTATAAACTATGAACTGAAGCAATTGTAAAACTATGTTGGCTTAAAAAGTTGACATAAAATCAGATATGCTTTATTTCAGATGTTTTAAAATGTTCTACTTTCACTTTGCGTTTTCCAGATTATTATTTTTTTAATGTCATTCACTAAAAAAGAAACGATGGCTCAGTGTTATCTTCAATATATTGACAATGAATTGTATAAAAAGAAAAGGAAAAAGAGAGTCTAGAAAAGCAGCTAAAACAATGAAATAAATGAGTGAACTATTACACATGTACCTGTGTTTTTATTTATAACAACTTCATATTTTATTTCCTTTGCAACAATAAAATTGACATTAAATTTTTGTTTCATTTTGAATTTTCGCGTGCTGGAAAATGCCCTTTTTACATAGTTAGCCCTTTTTCAGGGAGCACCCTGCCCTTTTTAAAACCTAGGGGAAACACTATATAATGGCTTGTTCTTTCTTTGAATTAAGACCATTCCATTTATGTGACAAAGTGGTGTTCTGGGGAAAATGACTGATCGCAGGCTGATCTGGGTTTACAATGGACGCAGAGGCTATTATAGATGTGCTTAGCGGGTTAAGACATTCATACATAATTATAGATTTACAATTCCATGTTTTGTCACATGTGAAGACTTTCATACATAATTATAGATTTACAATTCCACGTTATTTCAGCTACATTTGTCACATGTGAAGTCATTCAAGGATCTGCCGCTGGACAAGTGTGAGAACCATAATTGTTGTGATAAGAAGTATCACTGCATGCTGTGTCCCAGCTCGCTGTTCCATCCTACGTACAAACAACATCTCATAGCTCACTATGTCACACACTGGAACCAGAGAATCCCTTATAAAGGTATAATTGATATAGCCAAATTATGGTAGAGGCAGACCTCCCACTTTTTCCTGGTTAGAACCACTACTGTAAACCTCCCACCATCCATAAGAATCTTTCTTACAAAATAAATAAAGAAAAATAAAAGAAAATGACTGTTTTTAGCTCTACTGATCAGAGATCTGCAGAGCCTATGCCGTGGTGCGGTGTCCGTCGTCCGTCCGTCTGTCTGTCCGTCCGTAAACTTTTTTTTTGTAGCGACTACTCCTCTGAAACAAACGGATTTTCATGAAACTTTACGGAAATGTTGCCCATGAAGTCTAGTGGATCCTACAAAAATTCATGTTGATGTGAAATCCAAGCTGGCTGCCAAATCTAAAAATAGATTTTTAAAAAACAAGTTTGTAGGGACTACTTCTTGAAAACTATAAGTGATATTGATATGGGACTTTTTCTAATATGATCAGCATGACATGATATTGATCCTTGTTGAAAATCTGTTCGAGTCGACGTTAAACATAGCTGCCAGCGGCCATCTGTGTTTACATAGAGTTATATAGTAAAAACTTGTAGCGACTACTCCTCTGAAACTACTCTACGGATTTCCATGAAACTTCACAGGAATGTTGCTCTTGATGTCTAAATGATCCTAGCAACATTTCGGGTTGGTTGGAAATTCAAGATGGCCACCACAGCTAAAAATAGATTTTCAAAAAATAAGATTGTAGCGAGTACTTCTTGAAAACTATAAGTGATATTGATATGGGACATAAAATGATCAGTATGACATGTCGATCCTTATCGAAATTTATTTTGATGCGACGTTAAACATGGCCACCATCTTTGTTTACAAAGAGTTATATAATGAAAACTTCTAACGACTACTCCTCTGAAACTACTTGACAGATTTTCATGAAACTTCACAGGAATGCTGATCTAGCTATCAAAAACCTATCAGTAGAGCTTCAAGGTCATTGACCTCTTTGATAAGTTTATTTTTAGTTCTAGTGGTTGAAGACCATCACCTTCATAGGGATGGTGTATCGTCTTTTTGTCCAATCGTAAATTTTTACTCCTAAATTATCATTAGGATACATTACTGATTTCCCTTATAAGTATTATACACACATCTGCCAAACTTTAGTTAATATAAGTCGGTCCTGAATGAAAGTTATTTTGGTTACATTTGCAAGATGGCTACCTTCTTTTATTAATAATACATACAAATATAAAACACTGTACTTGCTGATTCTTCTGAACTGCCATTAAGTAGTACATGTAGCTGCAGAATGGCTAATGTGGCTAAAAACACACTAAAAAAATGGTAATGGGTGGGATTCATTGCTACTCATACAACCCTAAAGTGACATTGAAATCGCATAGTCGAAAATAAAATTCATTTTCAGGATGACTGGCAAGGGCTACCATCTTTGTTTACATCTATAGGCGTATATGCAAAGTACATGGTCATGAATACTATTAAATACCTTTCTTTCTTAATTTTTCTGGCCCATTAAAGTAGCTATCCCACAAACAACAGCCAAATTTTAAAACACGCACCATTTCTAAACCTACTATAAACAAAGGTATATATATGACCTGCATATTTTGAGAACTAGCCAGGTTAAACCCCAGAACTGGCGTGTTGAATTAAAGAGTTACCAACGTATAATTCATTTTATGCATATTCAATCACAAGTTGTTTAAGAAACCATTAATAAACCTATACTTTTAATTGGCACATATACATTATTATATTACCTGAACACCTGGATAGAGTTTGATATAAAATGGTTTTGTAGTGGTATTTTGTCATTATTTAGCGGGTTAGTTTCTTTAATTATCTGTCGTCACTTTTTAAAGAATTCCAATTGCATACTTTTAAGGATACAGTATACTGAAGTGTTTCCATCCCTGTGAGGGAATAGACAGAGCATCGTTCAAAACAAAGTATCACTTCCACTGTCCCATATGTGTCAAGATCATACTCACGAAGGCGTCGTTTGAAGACCATCTGAAGTCATGTCACATGTTCAAGTTTGGTGAAAACCTCCTGCAGTCGTAAGTGTACCTTTGGTAGATATGCTGATTTGTTGAGTATTTTACTCATACTTGTTTAACAAACATTACGTGGTCCTAGTATTAACTTTCATACCCCATCCAACCCCTTCTCTAAGAAGCAAAAACGGGGTTGACTGGGGTATGAAATAAAACCTTAATTTCGGCTTAAAAAGTTTGCGTATTGTAAAATTAAAACATTTAATAGGTAATTTTAAA
This sequence comes from Cyrtodaria siliqua, assembly GCA_037043455.1. Lineage (NCBI taxonomy): Eukaryota > Metazoa > Mollusca > Bivalvia > Adapedonta > Hiatellidae > Cyrtodaria > Cyrtodaria siliqua. The sequence continues at coordinate 121,117 of JAWPHD010006438.1, forward strand.
CATGTTGTCGCATTTCTTCAGTAAAAAATGTTTTTAAACATGTTTTATTGTTGACATATCCGTTATAAAATCCTGCTAATATAAGCTTTCTCATTGCTTAATGGCATAAAGGCGGGACAACGTAATGACCCTCAATTGTTTTAAATTGTGAGTATCATTAATACTCATCAACTTGCTACAAATACTCTAAATTTTTAAAAATCGAGTATTATATTTGTATGTATTTTCCTGTGGAACGGTTCATTCCATATTTGCATGATGAAAATTGTTTCAAGCATGTGTCTGATATTAAGGTCATACAGTAGTTCTTTTGTTTTTGCTTACTTCCATTTAATCAGAATAGTTGTTTCTTTTAAAATGTATTTAATAATTCCCATCCATTTTGGAAGCATGACCTGTTTAAAAATGTTTTTACTCTAAATGTGTTCCTTGTTTATACTCATTCATTTTAAATCTGATGAGTAAATGCTCATTGCAGTCAAAAATTGTCTACAGCTCTGGTCTTTGTCAGGTTTGCATGACTCAGATTTTTGATGTTCTGAGAGTTTTATTGAATAGACCAAGTGTTTATGGCAGGTCATCTCTTTAATACTTGATGCAAATCACAATTTTTGTTCGAAAGTTATAATACACAAAGGAAATGTTTTCAGTTGTGATCTCTATTGTGACTGGACATTTTAATTAGGTTATTGTGAGCACACTAAGTAAATACGATGGAACTTCAATGCGAGTTTATCGATTCTTGACCAAATTTATTGTATGTCACACCTCGAAAGAATGTATCACAATATTCTACTTATCGATACATCATTACATTCCTAATCAGTAATAACATGGGGAGTGGCCTCGGTAACTTAGTGGATACTGGATAATGCCCTGGCTGGGGAGTGGCCTCGGTAACTTAGTGGATACTGGATAATGCCCTGGCTGGGGAGTGGCCTCGGTAACTTAGTGGATACTGGATAATGCCCTGGCTGGGGAGTGGCCTCGGTAACTTTAGTGGATACTGGATAATGCCCTGGCTGGGGAGTGGCCTCGGTAACTAAGTGGATACTGGATAATGCCCTGGCTGGGGAGTGGCCTCGGTAACTTAGTGGATACTGGATAATGCCCTGGCTGGGGAGTGGCCTCGGTAACTTAGTGGATACTGGATAATGCCCTGGCTGGGGAGTGGCCTCGGTAACTTAGTGGATACTGGATAATGCCCTGGCTAGGGAGTGGCCTCGGTAACTTAGTGGATACTGGATAATGCCCTGGCTGGGGAGTGGCCTCGGTAACTTAGTGGATACTGGATAATTCCCTGGCTGGGGAGTGGCCTCGGTAACTTAGTGGATACTGGATAATGCCCTGGCTGGGGAGTGGCTGGTAACTTAGTGGATACTGGATAATGCCCTGGCAGGGGAGTGGCTTCGGTAACTTAGTGGATACTGGATAATGCCCTGGCTGGGGAGTGGCTTCGGTAACTTAGTGGATTCTGGATAATGCCCTGGCTGGGGAGTGGCCTCGGTAACTTAGTGGATACTGGATAATTTCCTGGCTGGGGAGTGGCCTCGGTAACTTAGTGGATACTGGATAATGCCCTGGCTGGGGAGTGGCCTCGGTATCTTAGTGGATACTGCATAATGCCCTGGCTGGGGAGTGTCCTCGGTAACTTAGTGGATACTGGATAATGCCCTGGCTGGGGAGTGTCCTCGGTAACTTAGTGGATACTGAATAATGCCCTGGCTGGGGAGTGGCCTCGGTAACTTAGTGGATACTGAATAATGCCCTGGCTGGGGAGTGGCCTCGGTAACTTAGTGGATACTGGATAATGCCCTGGCTGGGGAGTGGCCTCGGTAACTTAGTGGATACTGGATAATGCCCTGGCTGGGGAGTGGCCTCGGTAACTTAGTGGATACTGGATAATGCCCTGGCTGGGGAGTGGCTTCGGTAACTTAGTGGATACTGGATAATGCCCTGCTGGGGAGTGGCTTCGGTAACTTAGTGGATACTGAATAATGCCCTGGCTGGGGAGTGGCCTCCGTAACTTCGTGGATTCTGGATAATGCCCTGGCTGGGGAGTGGCCTTGGTAACTTAGTGGATACTGGATAATGCCCTGGCTGGGGAGTGTCCTCGGTAACTTAGTGGATTCTGGATAATGCCCTGGCTGGGGAGTGTCCTCAGTACCTTAGTGGATACTGGATAATGACCTGGCTGGGGAGTGGCCTCGGTAACTTAGTGGATTCTCGATAATGCCCTGGCTGGGGAGTGTCCTCAGTACCTTAGTGGATACTGGATAATGCCCTGGCTGGGGAGTGTCCTCAGTAACTTAGTGGATTCTCGATAATGCCCTGGCTGGGGAGTGGCTTCGGTAACTTAGTGGATACTGGATAATGCCCTGGCTGGGGAGTGGCCTCGGTAACTTAGGGGATACTGGATAATGCCCTGGCTGGGGAGTGGCTTCGGTAACTTAGTGGATTCTCGATAATGCCCTGGCTGGGGAGTGGCCTCGGTAACTTAGTGGATTCTCGATAATGCCCTGGCTGGGGAGTGGCCTCGGTAACTTAGTGGATACTGGATAATGCCCTGGCTGGGGAGTGGCCTCGGTAACTTAGGGGATACTGGATAATGCCCTGGCTGGGGAGTGGCCTCCGTAACTTAGTGGATACTGGATAATGCCCTGGCTGGGGTGTGGCCTCGGTAACTTAGTGGATACTGGATAATGCCCTGGCTGGGGAGTGGCCTCGGTAACTTAGTGGATACTGGATAATGCCCTGGCTGGGGAGTGGCCTCGGTAACTTAGTGGATTCTGGATAATGCCCTGGCTGGGGAGTGGCCTCCGTAACTTAGTGGATTCTGGATAATGCCCTGGCTGGGGAGTGGCCTCGGTAACTTAGTGGATACTGGATAATGCCCTGGCTGGGGAGTGGCCTCCGTAACTTAGTGGATTCTGGATAATGCCCTGGCTGGGGAGTGGCCTCGGTAACTTAGTGGATACTGGATAATGCCCTGGCTGGGGAGTGGCCTCGGTAACTTAGTGGATACTGAATAATGCCCTGGCTGGGGAGTGGCCTCGGTAACTTAGTGGATACTGGATAATGCCCTGGCTGGGGTGTGGCCTCGGTAACTTAGTGGATACTGGATAATGCCCTGGCTGGGGAGTGGCCTCGGTAACTTAGTGGATACTGGATAATGCCCTGGCTGGATACTGGATAATGCCCTGACTAGGGAGTGGCCTCGGTAACTTAGTGGATACTGGATAATGCCCTGGCTGGGGAGTGGCCTTGGTAACTTAGTGTATTCTGGATAATGCCCTGGCTGGGGAGTGGCTTCGGTAACTTAGTGGATACTGAATAATGCTCTGGCTGGGGAGTGGCCTCCGTAACTTAGTGGATTCTGGATAATGCCCTGGCTGGGGAGTGGCCTCGGTAACTTAGTGGATACTGGATAATGCCCTGGCTGGGGAGTGTCCTCGGTAACTTAGTGGATTCTGGATAATGCCCTGGCTGGGGAGTGTCCTCAGTAACTTAGTGGATACTGGATAATGACCTGGCTGGGGAGTGGCCTCGGTAACTTAGTGGATTCTCGATAATGCCCTGGCTGGGGAGTGGCCACGGTAACTTAGTGGATTCTCGATAATGCCCTGGCTGGGGAGTGTCCTCGGTAACTTAGTGGATTCTGGATAATGCCCTGGCTGGGGAGTGGCCTCGGTAACTTAGTGGATTCTCGATAATGCCCTGGCTGGGGAGTGGCCTCGGTAACTTAGTGGATACTGGATAATGCCCTGGCTGGGGAGTGTCCTTGGTAACTTAGTGTATTCTGGATAATGCCCTGGCTGGGGAGTGTCCTCGGTAACTTAGTGGATTCTCGATAATGCCCTGGCTGGGGAGTGTCCTCGGTAACTTAGTGGATACTGGATAATGCCCTGGCTGGGGAGTGTCCTCGGTAACTTAGTGGATACTGGATAATGCCCTGGCTGGGGAGTGTCCTCGGTAACTTAGTGGATTCTGGATAATGCCCTGGCTGGGAAGTGGCCTCGGTAACTTAGTGGATACTGGATAATGCCCTGGCTGGGGAGTGGCCTTGGTAACTTAGTGTATTCTGGATAATGCCCTGGCTGGGGAGTGGCTTCGGTAACTTAGTGGATACTGAATAATGCTCTGGCTGGGGAGTGGCCTCCGTAACTTAGTGGATTCTGGATAATGCCCTGGCTGGGGAGTGGCCTCGGTAACTTAGTGGATACTGGATAATGCCCTGGCTGGGGAGTGTCCTCGGTAACTTAGTGGATTCTGGATAATGCCCTGGCTGGGGAGTGTCCTCAGTAACTTAGTGGATACTGGATAATGACCTGGCTGGGGAGTGGCCTCGGTAACTTAGTGGATTCTCGATAATGCCCTGGCTGGGGAGTGGCCACGGTAACTTAGTGGATTCTCGATAATGCCCTGGCTGGGGAGTGTCCTCGGTAACTTAGTGGATTCTGGATAATGCCCTGGCTGGGGAGTGGCCTCGGTAACTTAGTGGATTCTGGATAATGCCCTGGCTGGGGAGTGGCCTCGGTAACTTAGTGGATACTGGATAATGCCCTGGCTGGGGAGTGTCCTTGGTAACTTAGTGTATTCTGGATAATGCCCTGGCTGGGGAGTGTCCTCAGTAACTTAGTGGATTCTCGATAATGCCCTGGCTGGGGAGTGTCCTCGGTAACTTAGTGGATACTGGATAATGCCCTGGCTGGGGAGTGTCCTCGGTAACTTAGTGGATACTGGATAATGCCCTGGCTGGGGAGTGTCCTCGGTAACTTAGTGGATTCTGGATAATGCCCTGGCTAGGAAATGGCCTCGGTAACTTAGTGGATACTGGATAATGCCCTGGCTGGGGAGTGGCTTCGGTAACTTAGTGGATTCTGGATAATGCCCTGGCTGGGGAGTGTCCTCGGTAACTTAGTGGATACTGGATAATGCCCTGGCTGGGGAGTGGCCTCGGTATCTTAGTGGATACTGGATAATGCCCTGGCTGGGGAGTGGCCTCGGTAACTAAGTGGATTCTGGATCATGCCCTGGCTTTAGAGCTGCAGACCTTGCCCAGCATGGGTTTGCTACCTGACATGTCCGATGGGAAATTTCATCCTTCATCTCATCTCCCTCTGAAGCTGCTGTCCCAATATAACCTAATGATGTGTCAACCCATTTAATTAATAATTTCATGTATTGCAGACCTAATGTAATGAATACAACTGTGGAGGAGGAGATGTTGGCAGCCCAGGTGACGGGAGAGACAGACATTGATGATGTGGAAGAATTTCTCACCTCTAAAGCCTGCAAAGAAGATGAGAAGAAAAAAATGGAGAGACATAGAATTAAAATGGAAAGAATATCTCGTGCAGAGCCGTACCCAACGTCGACACAACGCAGAGCCAGAGATGTGGATGGCCTTTTGAGGTCAACTATCAAGGTCATTAAGCAAGAAGTCAACTTTGACGAGGACATGGATGTTTCTCACGATGATGAGAGTCCAGAGAAAAAGAAGCCAAAAGGAAATCCGAAGAGTAAAAAGGAGGCAGATATACCTGAATCTGAGGTAAGTTTGGTTTGGTTTGGCTTGGTTTCAAAAACAGTTTAAATTTTTATATTAAATCTGATTTTTTTTTGCACGCCTTAGTGTCAGTATAGTCTCTCTTTCTCGCTTGCAATTAAACAAATGGTAGATGATTACTTGGTCCAAGCTAAAGTTAGTTTGTATATGGCACCATGCACGTTAAACAAAACTCATCGTGTTAAACGTAAACATGGATTTCTACCAAATGTTAAACATCTGTATTCATATATCTGACGGTATAGCAAAGGTGTTTACTTTCTTTTTGTTTTGATTATACAGGTGTTTGAACTTGGCTCTGTGGTAATTTCTGACAAGGTTATCAAAGTACTGAAATCTACGATGAAGCCAGTTCTGCGGAAGATTACAAGTCAAACCAACAGCAAGTTGATCCAAATGAAAGACAACGGAAGATACGTTTTGTCTGGACAACTTGAAGATCTGCTCGCAGCGAAGATGTTGTTGTACAAAGTATGTTCACACACGTAATAGTTGGGCTTGGCTGTCACTTTGTAATAGTTGGGCTTGGCTGTCACTTTAAAGGGACAATCTGGAAAGTGATTGGTGCCGATCAAAATACAAATGAAACTCACATAGTATGCTAAATTTTCATGTGAAATGTGCATTAAATTAATACGCATGTTACCTTTGGTTTAATTATTGTTTATGAAAACGTTTAGTCTGGAAAACTCGAAAACTTTGCTTGTTTTTGTCGTCATTATTTGTTTAAAATAGGTTTATATTGCTTTAATACAGCTGTACATTTAATTCAAATTAAGTATTCTTAAATCATAAAACAAGAACGTATATGAGACTTAAAGCATCATATGAATTAATATTAATGATTGTACATCAAAAAATGACTGTCAGATTTGTTCAGTTTTCCAGACTAAACCATTAACAATAATTCAACTGTATGGGACATGGGGCCTAGTTCAATGAATATGTACTTTGAAACTGAAGCACATTATCATGGTTTTATACATCTTTAGATTGACACCTATACTTCTTCCAGATTGCCTCCAGTCCCTTTAAAGCATGTTGTGCTGTATCAGCATTATTGTAGTCTATCCTCCAGACCTGCCTTGAATTCACCAACCATTCTTGGGAATATTCTTGGACTTAGGCCCAAGTATGCACATTTCTCACACAAATATTTCTTAATGCTTAAAGAAACTAACCTGCCAAACAACAGCAAAATTACACTACAAAATTTTCAGGAGTTCTGGTCATATAATAATATATATTTTCTGATTAAAAGTATAGGTTTATTTACGCATTCTGAAAATACCTGAGATTGAATATGCGTAAAATTAATTATGAGTCGGTAACTCTTAATTTGTCGCTCCAGTTTGGCGGTTTGACCTGGCAGGTTAAAGCTGTTTATATTGTATCTATAGAGTTTGGATTATCAAAATATGCAAGTTATATATATATATATATATATTATTATATATCGTCGTCAGAAGGTTTAGAAATGGTGAACATCTGTTGTAAAATTTGGCTGTTGATGACGGGATAGGGACATTAAAGGATAAATGTTCATGACAAGCTGCTATGTATAACTATGATAAATACTAATAAATAGCAACTTCATATGATTGTTTATCTTTGAAGGCCATGCAAATATTTGTGAACGTAATTCGAGTACTTGAGCTCAAGTCTAGGTTTTGTTTGAAGAATGGTTGGTGAATTCCAGGCCAGAGATAGGGCGATACTGGTTTCCAGTCGAGGAAGAATTTTTGAACACACCTACATGATTCATGATGCACTTGTTCGCTATAACATTGTTAAAAGACGTTTTCTATACGTAAGCATGTCGTCCCATGCTGAACTAAACTAGAACTTGATAGAATTTAGCATTTTTAAAAGGTACTCCATCTTTTTTAGGACGTAACATTTGAAAAATACCTACAAACCCTCCCCACGCTTTTCAATATTATCCGTCATTTTTGTTTACATCGACGATCTGCCACAAAGCGTTATAATCACCACGTGGTATTGTCGTTAAATTTCTTGACTTGCCACTAACGGGGTGCCTCGAAATGAAAACGAAAGTAGATCAGTCGATACAAAACAAAAGCTTGGGGCGTAACATTTTGACACCATAAATGACGAACAAACTTGTTATTGAATGTACCCGTACCTTGTGTTGTCAAAGTATGTTAAAATTCATTCCCACCATTAAATGTGTGTATAGGTTGTTTAGCTCTGCATACAATCTGTCTTTATTTGTTAGCTCTACTGGCCAAGGGCAGCTTATGGGATGGTGTGTTGTCCGTCGTCCGTCCGTCCGTCCGTTAACTTTTACCTCGTTAAGACGATAGGGCCTTCGTTTTTCATCCGACCTTTACCAAACTTTAACAGATTGTTAATATCAATGAAAGTTCGAAAACCAGCCAGGTCTGACCAGTGACAGTGGAGTTATGGCCCTCGATTTAGTTAAAACATGTATTGTTTATGTAAACACAAGAGTTGAAAAGTTAGCATACCTGTAAACAAAGTGTACATTTCTAATCAATTGTTTCAGTTAACGTCTGGTACATCGGGTGATTTAATGCAGATTTGACGGTAATATTGTACACTAATACTCGACACGAAGTTTGTTTCATCTCCGTTTAGGTTAATATAAACATACTGCGAGTAAGAGAATTATTTTAACTGCCCATTTTATAAAATATAATTGTGTCTGAGGAGCTTTATCTGTTTTATACCCACCCCCCACCTCCCGAATAGGAATCAAGTTGTCGGTAACGTCCATTCGTGTCCCTTCCCGTAACACATTTTTGTCCTGTCCTGTTGCATCGCGTCCCATAACACATTGTCATTACTTGCATTCCTCAAACAAGTTTGATTAGGTTGTTCCCAGACTTCTTCATGTACACTGCTTACATAACAACTGATGACCTTATGTCCCTCTGCATCACCCATTGTTGATTGCCTAATTTATTACGGAATTATGACCCTTTGTTTGACTTAAAATTTAAGCGGGGTATTCATCACCTTCAGTGATAGTTCTAGTAATTCTGCACTTTATAGACACGAAGGGTTATTCCATTACAACATGCACGGGACCCCAGAAAACCACTTTTGAAATTAAACACCCACTCATAGATTCAAAATTGAGTTTGAAGAACCAAATTTTGGAAAATAGGGTTCACTCATAGATGTTTATTAAATTGACTTCTTGGGGTCTTGGGTATGTTTTTAGTCCCCTACTGGTCCGGACTGGAGGGGTCTTTAGATTTGCCTTCCGTCCGTCCGTCTGTCATCTTTTTGTCCGGACTGTAACATTGTCGTGCATTGAGGGATTTTGAAATGACTTGGCACAAATGTTCACCATAATGAGGCGGCGTGTCGCGCGCAAGACCCAGGTCCGTAGCTCAAAGGTCAAGGTCACAGTCGGAGGTTAAAGGTCAGAAATATGCTTGTCCGGGCTGTAACTTTGTCATGCATTGTGGGATTTTGAAATAACTTGGCTCAAATGTTCACCATAATGAGACGATGTGTCGCGCGCAAGATCCAGGTCCCTAGCTCAAAGGTCAAGGTCACACTTGGAAGTTAAAGGTCAGAAATAGGCTTGTCCAGGCTGTAACTATGTCATGCATTGTGGGATTTTGAAATAACTTGGCACAAATGCACCATAATGAGACGGTGTGTCGCGTGCAAGACCCAGGTCCGTAGCTCAATGGTCAAGGTCACAATTGGAGGTTAAAGGTCAGAAATAGATTGTCCGGGCTGTAACTTTCTCATGCATTGTGAGATTTTGAAATAACTCGGCACAAATGTTCACCATAATGAGAAGGCGTGTCGCGCGCAAGACCCAGGTCCGTAGCTCAAAGGTCAAGGTCACGATACCTTCAGAACACAGGAACACATATTTTGCAGATAAACGTGGTAAGGTATTCAACATTCCTTGCATGATGACAGATCATTCATATGGCTACATTCAAAGAAATATAAAAAGATCGGACAGGGAAAGTAGCATTCAAGGAGGACATTCCACCACAAAACACAGAAACAAACACGCAAATAGACAAACAAGACGGCAAAAGTAATGTTAAATGCAAACGACATCACAAACACAAAAGGGTTGACAATAGGGCTACCGCCTTTGAACGGTCAGTGGCAAAATAGGCCACTGGGGGTTTAAACTTGTTCCAGGGTGCACCAAACTTCACACTTACCCTACTGTCCCATTAAAACAGGACAATGTAAATAAAGAAATCCCCGTCATGATCTAATCTCTAACCAACAAGGCTACATCAATAGGCAATATAATTAAAACACAAATATGCTCGTGTAAATATAATACAAAAAAAACAATAGCCTAGAAAGCCACAGTGAAGGTACTCAATGACTTGGCAGAAGCCAGAGCAACAAGAGAATAAACCATTAAGGGCACAACAAGCAAGATCATAGACAAATATCAAACGCCACCGTCCCAATGGGCTTTAGGTAGGCGTCATCATAGAGTCCACAGCCTGTCCGGTCATCGTACAATTAAAGAGGAAAGCATAGTGGCGAACTGTAAAAGGGTAAAAGGGTCCACCACCAAGCATGCAGTAGTTGTTCAACCTTTCATATGGGCACATTCAAAGACGTTTCTTCAATAACTTCAGAATTAACAAACTGGCTAATAACAACAACTTCTATTTCTTTGAAATTTTTGCAATTATTGTGTTGATGAAACAGTAATCTTTGACAACAGTTTGACATTTGTGCAATTACTGTGTTGACAAAACAGTAACCTTTGACGGCAGTGCAGCTTCTGAATTGTTAATTTTACACAAGACCCGGTAGGGGACTATGGCCGTCCCTCGGACTGCTTCTTGTTAGTAATAGAATAGCCCTTATGATAAAGCAAAATAAAATTACATGCTATAAAAAAAAATACGCTAGGTAGGTAGGGAAAATCTAAAAACATTTTATTTCATATTTTGTCTTGGTTTTTCACTCAATAATTTTAAAACCTAATAAACTAACTTCAGTATATATGTTGATTGTTTTTTTTGTGCATACAGTGTTTAAGAGTCGGCATAGGCTCAATGAATCATGCATGTGGTCATATTCAGTCAGTTTATTTCTCTTCCAGGCTGTCTTAGGTAAAGGAGGAAATTCTGGTGCTAGTAGAAAGAAGAGGAATGACAGTTCTGATGATCATGTTGAGATAGAACAAAAAGAAGACAAGACCCGATCTAGCTATACAGGTACCAGGAGTAAGCAAAATGCAAGTGCTGATGTCATTAACAGTAGTAGCAATAAAGGAAAAACACCAGACACTGTTAAGAAAGGACGAGGAAGGCCAAGGAAGGTTGACGGTACAGATGACAGTTTCCCCTACTCTGAAATTAAACAAATCATTGCTGCCACCAAGGAGTCGGATGAACCAAAAAGGGGGAGAGGGCGTCCACCAAAGAAATCGCTTTCAACTCCACTTGTTCCTGAAAAGTTGGAGAAAAAAGCAAAGGTCAGTAAGTCGACTGAAAGCGCACCTCAAACGCCCGCCACCCCAAGTCGATACGGCACACGTGGTATAAAAAGGAATTACTTAGAAATGAACTCAGGGAAGGCAGATATCAAAATTGAGCCTGAAGATATGTCTGAAAATAACATAAATACAGACGATGAAGATGAGGACATTAACACAAGTGCTAAAATAGTAAACGAAAGTGAATCTGAGGATGATATAGAATATGTGTTTGGAGAGGAGGACGATGAAGTAAACGGTGGTAATGATGATGTTGAGGGCGGTGATGATGTCAATGAATCCTATCTTGATGACAGTGAGCAAGAAAATGTGGATGCAGCCGCCTTTGAAGATGAAGAGTTGGACGATGAAGATGAAAATGATGAACAGGAAAACGCGAAAAATAGCGATTCAAAAGATGGTAACACTGAAAAGAAAACTATGTTATCAGCAGAGAAAGTTGGTTCAAAAATAACAGACAGTGCATTGAAACGATTAAGAACATCAAATGTTTCTACGTCGGTGCCGAAGGTTTTAAAAGTGGGTATGAGAAATGTAAAGATTCCCATGAAGAAATCTGCTGCTGTACCTGACTACGAGGATACGGAAGCAGACAAAGAACTGGACGACGAAACGAAATTAGAGAATTTGAAATGCTCATTATGTGATGGTTACACTGCAGAAACCTTTTGTGAAATGACCACACATCTCATTACGATCCATCACGTGTATGACCTGCCTCGCTGCGATGTTTGTGAGAAAGATTTCGATACGATGCAAACATTGATGCATCATCTTGAGAGAAAACATGGTCCCAAACCAGAACCAGCCGTTCTAAAATGCAGCTACGAAGCTTGCGAGAAGGCTTTCACATCGCAAAATGGCCTGACCGGGCACATGAATCGAGTACACCTGGGAGTTCCAAGCACACCTAAGGATAAGAGATACAGCTGTGGAAGTTGCGAATTTAAATGCAACTCCGTGGAGAGTTTATGCGAGCACCGAAAAGTTGAGCATGAGGTACCCATCACATGTGAAATTTGCAAAAAGTATTTCCTGAACTACCGGAGTCTGAAAAACCACCAGGACATGGCTCATTCGTCATCAGGGCCCGTTAACTGTACGATTTGCAACAAGCAATTCCGTCATGAAAGATACCTTCAGAAGCACGTGTTGCTACACTACTCGTCGGGCTATGTTTGCCACATCTGTAATAAGAAGGTCACTAGTAAATACTCGCTGCAAGCCCACTTGGAAACCCACAAGCCAGAAACGGAGAGATCGTACAAGCACATCTGTTCTTACTGTGGCAAGCAGTTCGCTTTGAAAGCCAACTATGTTGACCACCTCAACAAGCACACCGGGGCTCGACCGTACGAATGCGATATCTGTCGCAAAAGTTTTGGATTCAGGAGTATGCTAATGAAGCATAAAAGGTTTGTGCACTCGACGGAAAGGCCGTTTAAGTGTGGTTTCTGCATGAAAGGATTCAAGTTTATGAATCTTCTTCAGAATCATATCACCACACATATGAACACCAGTAAGCACGTATGTTCAATGTGTTCGAAGGTGTTTTCCACGGCGTCCACCTTGAAGTTTCATAAGCAGAAATGTAAAGGGAAGCAGAACCTGTATGTGACGTCCCAAGGAGCGGCGGGAAGTACGATTATACTATACACAGACGAAGCGGTCGGCGGTCTCGACTACACAAACCAGGGAAGAGATGTGGCCCTACCAGAGCAGCATGTGATTGATGTTCCCAGTACAATTATGCCAGGTGGCTTTTCTAATACGGTAGAGTCACACATTGTTGAGTATTCCGAAGTGGAGTCTATAATACCAGATGGCATTGCTGAATCACAAGTACAGAACAGTGGACTAGAAATGCCGGCCGTGAATGTTGAACAAAACGAGATGGATATGGCGTCATCAGTCCCTCCCCAGGAGGCTGCCGCAGGAAATGAGGTGGAGGTTTACGCCTGCAGTGAGTGTAATTCTACATTTGGCTCATATAAGGACGCTGAGACGCATGTTCTCACTGCTCATTCTGCTGTACCAACTGTCGGTGAGGCTGAAGCAGTGGATGTCGCCAGTCAGGAAATGATGATAACATAAGTAATATTGTTATCCTGAAGTGGCGATTTTGAAATATACTTGAGAACTTTCAAAAACGCCTCGCTGAAAATAAGCAAACATATACAGTTGTTCAATATCATTATTTCATTTTCACTTTATCAAATTAAAAACAGTCAAAATTGATTATTGTGAAAAAATGACTTTAAAAATTAAATAGGCGATATACAAAGGCTAACGGGACATTAGTTTAAAAGTTGCGTAATACTATATTAAAGAATTATTGAAACTATATACATCAGACGTTTTTAAAGTCCACAAGTATATACCCTAATGTTGTTGCAGATAAGTTTGTCTACTGTATTAGAGTGAGGTGTGGACACTTGTTGGAGAGAGTGAGAGTTGGTCAGATACAGATTGTAAATCTAAATAAGCATGCAAGTCTTTCATGTAAGGCTGTACATGGATGATGTAATGTGTTCATAAACTGGTATACATACTTTTTTATCACATAACTTGCAGTGTGGGAGTTTAATAAAGCCATGATATATTTATCATATTAGACTTAAATAAATCTGCAAATGAACGCCAAATTACCGTTCGGTCTTTACCGTTCAGCTCGAGGTACGTCAGAATTGTAATTGGTGTCATATGGAGAATGTCATATGGAGAAGACCGAATCAACATATGACATCATACAAACATAAGATGACGACTATATACTCGCTACACTAATAAATGTTTAAATATGTGATAAATAGAATCTCACATTTGTGCCTATTTAATATTGCATTTATTCATCTCGTTGGATAAAATTGAAATATTGCTCGGCACAGCCTCGCATCATATAGTTTTATCAAACTCGTTTAATAAATTCAATATTAAACAGACAATCATGTTAAGATCCCTATATCATGTTTATAAATGTATTTTGGAATTATCTTTGATGATCGGCTATCTGCAGGGAATAAATAAAACATTTCCGAAGCTTTAAACAGACAGTCAACCAAAAAACAAATTCTTATTTGTTAAATTTGATCACAACTAGTATGTGTTTTTAGCCTCAAACAAAAATAAATAAATTAAAAACCTTAATAATGTATGATAATAATTTTGATTTACTCGTTTCTCCTTTACAACTTGTTACTGGAACCTCGGCTTTGTAATATTTGAAATGGTATAGAGAAGGTTACAAATTAAACCTTTCATCCAAATTGTTATTGCTTCAATTCCCTCTTGATTGACAGCTGTCGCTTTAAGGAAAGAAGCATGTTCTGTAAACATCCTTATCTGTAACCTCTGTATGTGTTCATTATAATTTGTAGAGGGTTTAAACACAGCGTTGAGAATTGTTTTGAAAATGCCTGTAAGGATACTTTAAAACAACTTTTATTTCAAAGGCACTGAAAACCTTTAACAAAGCTGAAATGATTATCAAAATGCCATGAAAAATAAAGAAGTTATGTCCTATTGAAAATGAGCAAAGAAACACAAATTTGTGAACGATGATGTCATCGCACCTTTTTTTTAACCATATATGGCATTCTGATTTAATGTCTTTTAAGGCTAAGAAAGTCGTTAGAAATGAAAAATAAGCATACAGTTTATACATTTTACATATGTATATTTATTTTTTATCAGTCTGCAGTGATTTTCTTTGCTTTACAACATAATTTGTCAATATACCATATATAGTAAAAAGGCGTGATGACATCATCGTTCCAAGATGGCAGCCTCCATTCATGTTCTTTGTAAATTTTCAATTGGCCATATCTCCTTTATTTTTCAAGGTCGTTCAGCTATTTTTAAGCCCTTTTAAATAAATATTGTTTGAAAATAGTGCATCAACCCTTTTAAAGGGACACATGGAAATCTTGAGTTTCATGTCAAGCTTTAAAAGTAGCCTCGATTTATTAATCCTGTATCATTTTGACTTTAAAACTGCTTGCATATAATTAAATAAAAAATTGAGATTTGAGTTGTCTTCGTGATTCTACCAATTATTTTTAAAATATTATTGGTGCAATATAATTTATAGTAATATCTAAAAACAATTTGCTTTGAACTATTCTAATAATTAATATTAATGATTAACAAATGCAAGTTGTGTAGGAAAACTAATGGGACGCCGTGAGTTTTTAAAATAACAAGATTTAAAATCTTTAAAGTTGGTATATCGGGCTTGTTTTTAGAAGAAACCAAAAGGTAAAAATGTTTCGATTCTTGCTAAAAATTGTCACCTTGTAAAACGGTGTGAGCAACATGTTGT
Source organism: Cyrtodaria siliqua (assembly GCA_037043455.1). Lineage (NCBI taxonomy): Eukaryota > Metazoa > Mollusca > Bivalvia > Adapedonta > Hiatellidae > Cyrtodaria > Cyrtodaria siliqua. Next base: position 136,498 of record JAWPHD010006438.1, read on the forward strand.
TCGGATCTAGAACTTAGTACATGGATTCGGACCATAAACGCTAAATTAACCCTGGTGTGTAACAGAATAGCACATTTTACTGTGCATAATGATTTTCCTTACAAATAAGGGGTCATTTTCAGGCTAATTTACTATTTAATATGTTTTGGGCCCTTTAGAAAAGAAAATAGAGTTTGTCAATAATAAGTTGGACCTCTAAACCCTCATGAAAAGTCTGATGTGCACACTTTAAAGAATCTTGATGTGAAATGTTGTATTCTTAAAACATATATTAACATACAGTACCCTCCATAATTCTCTTTACACATTTAAACCCGGTTGAATGTATACCTTAAAAATTGCTGAAAAATCATACAATTAATTCCTATGTTTTTATACATTCAGTATACATGTTACACATTGTAATACAGGTACATAAGCCAACAATTAGAGAAATGTATGGGAGAATGACCATTACATTTTATTTCCATTTAAATCAATGCAAAATTTTGAATAGAAAAATAGACTTTTCATTATTCCATCTGGGTAGGTCAGACAACAGTTTGAAATTAGAAAAAAAAAACGTGCACATTAAATGTATATCCATCAAAAACATTTGATGGATTCATTTTGGAATAAACAGTATTTGCATTTTTTCTACAAGTTTAAAATTAACTGATTCAGCATTTAATGCATTAGGGATTATAACACTTGTAAAGGGACTTGTGGAGGGCACTGTTTACAGAGGATAGTTGATTTTATATCATCGAAAAAGCGAATCACACTTTGAGATGAAATAAAATTGTTATTCACGACAAAACCACAAATGTTTTTATTTCATGCCACATACCTATTTTCAACAGTGTTTTTAGCTCGACTGATCAGAGATCAGCAGAGCTTATGCCATGGTCCGGCGTCCGTCTGTCCGTAAACTTTTATTTGTAGCGACAACTCCTCTGAAACTACTGGATGGGTATTCATGAAACTTTACAGAAATGTTGCCCATAAAGTCTAGTTGATCCTAGCAAAAATTCATGTTGATGCGAAATCCAAGATGGCCGCCAAAGCTAAAAATAGAGTTTTAAAATACAAGTTTGTAGCGACTACTTCTTGAAAACTATAAGTGATATTGATATGGGACTTTTTCTAAAATGATCAGCATGACATGATGTTGATCCTTGTCAAAAATCGTTTTGATTCAACGTTAAACATGGCTGCCAGCGGCCATCTTTGTTTACATAAGAGTTATATACTAAAAACTTGTAGCGACTACTCCTCTGAAACTACTTGGCGGATTGTCATGAAACGTTGCAGGAATGTTGCTCTTGATGTCTCATTGATCCTAGCAAAATTTCAGATCTGCCAGAAATTCAAGATGGCCGTCACAGCTAAAAATAGATTTTTAAAAAATAAGTTTGTAGCGACTACTTCTTGAAAACTATAAGTGATATTGATATGGGACTTTTTCTAAAATGATCAGCATGACATGATGTTGATCCTTGTTGAAAATTAATTTGATTCGACGTTAAACATGGCTGCCAGTGGCCATCTTTGGTTACATAGAGTTATATTGTAAAAACTTGTAGCGACTACTCCTCTGAAACTACTTGACGGATGTTCATAAAACCTCACAGGAATGTTGCTCTTGATGTCTAGTTGATCCTAGAAAAATTTCAGGTCGGCCGGAAATTCAAGATGGCCACCAAAGCTAAAAATAGATTTAAAATAAATAAGTTTGTAGCGACTTCTTCTTCAAAACTATAAGAGATATTGAATGGGACTTTTTCTAAAATGATAAGTATGACATGATGTTGGTCCTTGTCGAAAATCGTTTTGATTTGACGTTAAACATGGCTGCCAGCGGCCATCTTTGTTTACATAGAGTTATATAATGAAAACTTGTAGCAACTACTCCTCTGAAACTACTTGACGGATTTTCATGAAACTTCACAGGAATGTTGCTCTTAATGTCTAATTGATCCTAGCAAACTTTCAGGTCGGCCGGAAATTCAAGATGGCCGCCACGGTTAAAAATAGATTTTCAAAAAACAAGTCTGTAGCGACTACTTCCTGAAATCAAAATCAATCAGTAGAGCTTCAAGGTCATTGACCTCTTGTTTATGTGTGTACTCTTTTTCTCAGTATCAAAAAAAATTTGTCTTGTTGCCAGTATCTGACCCACATCGTGTCTGCGCCCTAGATTCGCGTTTTAAATCTCACATTTAATATTTGATATTTATCCAAAAAGTCTATTTTGTTTGTAGGGTTGTTTTGGTATCTAACCCACATTGTGTCTGCACTCTGGATTCGTGCCAAGCAGTAGGCAGAAATGTGTGTGTTCCTAAGGTTTAACGTTCAGCCTCCCTCTAGGGATCAGTAGAGTCTGAAAGTGTGTGTATGGTTGGTGGTGCATTTGATTGTATACTACTAAAGTTTGCTAAGCACCAACCTCTTTCGACTTTCACCACAAATACCGCGCAAAACTGTGATTTTGTAGGGTGACATGCAAAAATACACAAAAACAATGTTTTCTGATCAATGATGAATTTCACATAATCATAAAATAAAACTAATTATTGAGTTTATGCTGTTGGTAAAAACCAGCCACCGTAACATGTCGAATTGAAATCTTGATAATTAGCAAACTTTGAGTATTATATGTGGTGACCTCGTTTTTTAAATCTCATCTGAAGTTTTTTAAATCTCATCTGAATAACTAATCGGTCGAAAATTTGATTGCGATCCCTAGATCATTAAGATATCTTTTAACATTACACTACAGTGTTGCCATGTCCATAGGCAAAAAGCTCTCATCATTATAATAAATACTCCGAAGAATAACTGTCTCTCTGTAGTTTGTTTACACGTTCGTGAATTATTTAGTTTTGTAATGGCTATGAGATTAATTGTATTGTTCCATGCAGATCATATCCTAACACAAATCTGATTAAAATACAAAGCTTTTAATTTTTGTTCCTGCTGTAATGCCAGGAACGTTTGTATCAGATTTGATTTTGACGCTTTAAATCGACCACTATATTTATTATTAATTACTTCGCGTTGAATGCTTTTAACAAAACCTTGATTTGTGCCATGATTACTCTGTACGTCACATTGACAGAATGTTTTGAAATAGTGAAATATTTAAAACATGAGATTAGATGTGTGTTATAGTGGATTACATTAATATTTTTTGGAATTTATTGGAATGTAGTCTTTGCTGAACCTCATGAACAATTTATTTAATAAAGTGTTTGTAAATGGTTCGACAAAGTTGGCACTTCAATAAATTACACAAAACATGAATTAAATTCTTAAAATTTCTAACAATTCACTTAAAATGGTGATTAAACTCTTCACTGTTATTTACTTCATAGATCCACGCTGACCTTGGGATTTGATCAATTAAAATCTCGTCAGATATGAATGGCCACCCTTTTTGTAGTATTATCAATTAACAAATTTTAAACATCATATGAACATTTCTTGATAATCCTAGAGAGAAACATATATTTAACTAATCAGTAAACATAATTATTATTTGCATGAGGTACACTGCATGACTGCATGGGGAAATGAGGTAAATCTGCACAACTATTGATAGATACATTTACCTGTGGATTAATTTACCTGTTGAAAGTTTTCACAGATATTGCAATGTGTGAATTGTAAATAATCTATTGTTGTGTATTGATTTCGATTTAAATAAACAAAACATGGCCGGAGAACTTTAACCCTTTAACCCGCTACATATATATATAATGGACTGTTCTTTCTTTGAATTAAGACCATTTCATTTATGTGACAAAGGGGTGTTTTGGAGAAAATAACTGATCAGCAGCGGACATTGTAAACCCTGATCAGCCTGCGAGTTGCATGCTGATCTGGGTTTACAATGGACGCAAAGGCTATTATAGTCATGATTAGCTGTTTAAGGGTTAACCCCTGTAGATAAAGCACATCCTGGCCCACAAACAAACCCAATATTCACATGGTCAATGTCTGTGGCCAAATTGAGCTTGGACATTGGTGGGCAGATTTTAGGGATCTATGAATCCTTCCTATTGTCATTTATGTCTACTTTCTTTTAGAATGTTTGTGAGAGAAGATTGTTCAAGCTTTTCCCTATTATATCCATGTACAGTTTCAGTGTGACAATATTTTTGCTTTAAAATAAGGCAAGTTTAGTTGATACATAGGTCAAGAAGTATTTGAGTATAACAGTTGTTGATGTATATACTGTGAAGGTCAGTTGTCATGAAACTTGCCCTTTCATAGCTTTAATACATGTACTTGTCATTTGTACCTTTGGAATAAATTGTTAGTATATAAAAGCAAAGCCTTTGGTTTCTGTCTTGTACCAATTATAGCTATTCTAATCAAGGTTGACAGTGGCTGTCATTTTTGTCTCGCCTTTTCGAAGAAAAAAAGAGACATAGGTGTTGCTTTTCCGGCGGCGGCCGCGGCGTCAACATTCAAGTTTTGCGTTTAGGTCATTTTCTCACAAACTGTATGCACTAGACCTTTCAAACTTTGCTTCTAGTTGTATCATGGGTGGTACATCGCAACGTGACAAAGCAAATGTGGAAGTGACCTTGACCCTCCAAACAAAGGGCAGATAACTTACTAATTTTTAGGTTCAAGTTTTGCGTTTAGGTCATTTTCTCACAAACTGTATGCACTAGACCTTTCAAACTTTGTTTATAGTTGTATCATAGGTGGTACATCGCAACGTGACAAAGCAAATGTGGAAGTGACCTTGACCCTCCAAGCAAAGGGCGGATAACTTACTAATTTTTAGGTTCAAGTTTTGCGTTTAGGTCATTTTTTCACAAACTGTATGCACTAGACCTTTCAAACTTTGCTTATAGTTGTATCTTGAGTGGTACATGGCAACATGACAAAGCAAATGTGGAAGTGACCTTGACCTCCAAGCAAGGGCAGATAACCTTATAATTTTTACCTTCAACTTTGGCGTTTAGGTCACTTTTTCACAAACTGTATGCACTAAGACCTTTCAAACTTTGCTTATAGTTGTATCTTGAGTGGTACTTTGCAACGTGACAAAGCAAATGTGGATGTGACCTTCACCATCCAAGCAAAGGGCAGATAACTTTAATTGTTACATTTACATCACTTTCTCATGAACTAGAATTATGCACTAGATGTTTCAAACCTAATTTATAGCTTAATCTTTGGAAAAAAACATATTCTGTTTTGACGTAGTTGTGTCTTCGTTAGTGCATCTTTTTTTTGGATGCCTGGATTTCATGTATGACCTTGAACTACTTGTTGGAGCTGATGATTTTTACTCGCCAAAGGCCTTCATTTTTCATCCGATCTTTACAAACTTTACCAGATTGTTAATATCAATGAAAGCTCGCAAAAGTTCGAAAACCAGCCAGATCGGACCAATAATAGTGGAGTTATGGCCCTTGATTTAGTTAAAAGTGCTATATTCAGCCTTGTTAATACGATAGGGCTTTCATTTTTCATCTGATCTTTACCAGACTTTACCAGATGTTTTGCCTTTTTTTTTATTAGTAAAAATTTTTTTTTAATTAATTATATATTATTTTTTTTAATTATTTTGTTTTAATTATTTTTTTCGTTAGAATTTTTTTTTTTATAACTTTTTTTTTTTAATTTTCTTATTGAATTTTTTTTTTCGTTAGAATTTTTTTTTTGGTGTTAACGCCATGTTAGCAGGAAGCATTGCTGTGCCTAATGCATTTTTTTTTCCGGTTCATTGATTTTTGGTGGAGTTACAGCCCCTTGACATTTTTTTTTTAAATTCCTTGATTATTTTTTTAATTTTCTTATTTCGTTATTTTTTGGTTTTAATTTTTTTGTTGTTGTTAACGCCGTGTTAGCAGGAAGCATTGCTGTGCCTATTGCATTTTTTTTCCGGTTCATTGATATTTGATGAAGTTACAGCCCCTTGACATTTTTTTTTTAATTTCTTGTCAACGCTACTCCTCCTAAACGCCTTGTTGGATTTCGACGAAACTTAGCAGGAAGCATCGGTAAGATGTCTAGTTGTGCATATCGCGCTTTTGTTCCAGTTCGCTGATTTATGACGGAGTTGTGGCACTTTAATATTTTTACTTTAAATTTCTTGTCGGCGCTACTCCTCCTAAACGGCTTGTTGGATTTCTACAAAATTTCGCAGGAAGCCTCAGTATGATCTCTAATTGTGCAAAGCATGGTATATCAATGAAAATTTGGGCAAGTTCGAAAACCAGCTAGATCTAGTTAGTAACGACAGGTTATGGCCCTTGATTTGTTGAAAAAATGTAATATTGTATTTTTGTATTTTCCTTTGTTAAATCTGTAGTTACTTCATTTTTTATCTGATCTTAGAATTTGTTTAGAATGTTAATATAACCTGCGCACCGGATGTTGGTGCGCGCGTGACTTTTATCTTTACCCACCCATAAAGATAAGACTTCCCCCCCCCCAACCCCCCCCCCCCCCCCCCCCCCCCCCCCCCCCCCCCCCCCCCCCCCCCCCCCACCACCACCACCACACCCCACACCACTCACCCCCATGTAAAACGTGGATAGCCTTATACGGTATGCAAGAAAACAGTATCTGACTTGCTTGACGTTCAACATATAAAGACATAGACCAGCAACCCTCCTTCGGTAACCGGTTTCCAATTTATTTTTCAGGTCAACCTAATACCTTATGTATTCGGTAGGACCAAAGTAGACTGGTACCCGGTAGGCAGTATAGTCTACTGGTCTCCGAATTCACACTCATGATTGCAGGGTTAATAAAGACAGTGCCCCTTGTCAGTATAATATGACCGGATGTGATATCATGTCCTACTGGACGGTGTGGTATTCCTGTTTGACAACATTTTAAAGGTAAGCATTGAGCTCGCTACAAGCAGTCGATTTTTTCGTAGGAGAGGTAGTCAAACCACGTTTTCCTGGGTAGATCCGGTACTGTATTCCTCCCGCCATTCGTAAGACTTGCAAGTCAAGCTCTGGTTGAGATTAGAACCCGCAGCGGTGAGAGGCGAGATGGTTTCAAACCCAGCATCTTCACAATCCCGGCCTCGGAGCGCCACTGCCCGTATCCGTAGTGAAGGAAGGCAGAAACGGAGATGTGAAAAATAACAATAAAACTTTACCCAAGTACTACACTTAATTATTTTTATAATATATGAAACATGCATATATATAACATGCATTTACACAATTTACAGTATTCAAATTTAAGCATAAAACGTTTGTCATAATATTTATTTCATTAAAACAAAGTACATATCTTTGAGTACTCATGTGTGTATACAGAGATATTGCTTGAACTCTGTAAACAAGCTTAAATTCTCTCAAGAAACCTTATATATCATATATTGAAATAATGTCATTATTGCAGTTCTTGTCTATTAGCCTAAATATAGTTAAACGAACGTATGGTATTCTGACCGAGTACAGTTTAAATAAATATTTCCAGCGAAGTTAAATTGTGCTATCATACCTGGAGGTCTGGAAGCCTGGAAATTTCCCTATATATTCTATAACAGACAAAGAACTTTGTAACCCACCCTCTCCTAACCATGAAACTTTTTTCCTATATGACTTTGTCCAGCTTCAATGAAGTATAATACCTATGGACGGCAACAACTTGATCTTGATTAGGTTGCGGATCAATCGGTCTATACTGTTTTCCGCCGGATTTTTTTTTGTACAAAATTTGCCTTGTTTAAAAATTCATTTGACAGATCCGCGCTTTCACTTAACAAATATTTTTTTTTTTGGAGAAGACCCCTTCGAACTATCCCATATCCCGCAGTCGTCGGAGAAACAACTTCTTTTGTGAAATAATAAAAACAACATCATCATCCGTAAATGAAATTTGATTAGCAATATTTTTTTATCAATATTATAATAATGAAAACAAACTAACAAATATATATATATAAAAAAAAAAAGAACTATTTTCTAAAATATTAGAAAATAGGGGGGTGGGGGTGGGGGGAGTTCGAATCCCCTTATGCGTCTACTGCTATTTCCTCGTCCGTTAGCATTGGTGCCATGAAAAGGATATTAACTGTTAGAGACTGCTTAGCTAAGGTATATATAACCTGTTATGTGATATTTATGTCTCTATTTATGGGTGACAAATATCCCCACAAATTGGGGAATGTAGCTGGTTGTATATAAAGTGAAATATTTATAAGCGTGTTTAACTCAAGAGATAGCTTTTGCTGTCAAGAGATCACATTCGAGAGGTGCCTAGTTATAATAATACCCATGGTCTCTACCGACTTCATTCTTAATTTATTTGTGAATAACTTGTTTCAATCACGTTATTCGTTTGTATAATAATGCACGTAGATACAGCACACTAACAAAGCGGTTACTGTTACACATTGTCCTCAAGGAATCTTCACTATGGTTGTAGACGGACATTACTCTGTGAAGGTAGACCAAAAAGGATAGAAGTATACCCCACTATAGGAGATCTAAAACACACCTATGAATAACCATTTCTTAGATACATTGGGCTTCATTTCACTGACGGCTTTTGGATTCTTACTTTGT